>VSMD01044849.1:0-12725 GCA_008750895.1 Mirza zaza | reverse complement strand
CTCTCTGGGAGGCCGAGGTGGGCGGATCGTTTGAGCTCAGGAGTTCGAGACCAGCCTGAGCAAGAGCGAGACCCCATCTCTACTATAAATAGAAAGAAATTAATTGGCCAACTAATATATATATAGAAAAAATTAGCCGGGCATGGTGGCACATGCCTGTAGTCCCAGCTACTTGGGAGGCTGAGGCAGCAGGATTGCTTGAGCCCAGGAGTTTGAGGTTGCTGTGAGCTAGGCTGACGCCATGGCACTCACTCTAGCCTGGGCAATAAAGTGAAACTCTGTCTCAAAAAAAAAAAAAAAAAAAAAAAGCTATTTCAAGAAACAACTGGCTGCCTACCTGCAAGGATCCTGATTATCCCTGTCCTCTTCTTCAGCTCCTGGCCCCAAACTACGCATGGTACAGTGCTTGGCCACTCCCATGGAACTTAGGACTCTAATGAACAATCTTTGCTCTGGAACTCCCTATTGGGCTGACAGAGACTTTGTCATATCTGCATCTTAGTTTGACAGCTCGCCCTGCCCAGTTCTGCTTTCTTCTTCCTTTCCTTTTACAGGTATTACTCCAGTAAAACTTTTGGACTCCTGTCTCAGCATCTGCTTCTCAAAGAATTCACCCCTGAAAAAGGTCCAGATTTTCTTGGGATGTTTTTCTGTCTCACAAATTCCTGCACTTGGGACTCTGGTTACCATTCCTGAACCTCTTAGTCAACCAATGAATATTTTTCTCCTGATCCTCAAAACATATTTTACTAGTCTTATTCTCAATTAGGCCCAACTTTGACTTCCATTTACATTTCCTTGTCTTTTCTAACTTTTAGTAACTGTAGATTGGCTAACCCTCATGGACATTTTGCTTTTGGTCAAATAGTAAAAAACTGAGTATGAACAAGATTTAAGAAAAAAACCCATTCAGCCAAAGAACCAAGTAAGCAATGCAGTATTTGGCCAGTACCGTGGGTGTTGCAGTAATGGATTGCTATGCAAGTAACCATTTCAAAACTTAGTGACTTAATATTTATGTAATTGTTTATGATTGCATGGATTGCCTGGGTAGGCCCAGATAGGATGGCTGTACTGAAAACATGTCTATGTTTCATGTGGTGAGGGCTGGGCTCACTCAAGCAGCTTTGATTTGGGCTGGGGGATATAAGATCACCTCACTTCTGGCTCTCAGATGGAGGCTGGAATGCTGGACCCTCTGTCCTTTTCTTTTATCCAACAGGGCTCTCTCTCTCTTTTCAAGTGTTCTCTCTTATCAGGGTAACTAAACTCCCATGAAGGGACAGGGCTCCAAGAGGACAAAAATAAAAGCTACAAGGCCTCTTAAGGCCTAGGCTTTGGAATTTAGGGAATATCACTAGTGCCACATTCTGTTGGCAGAAAGAATTCCTTTATTTGTAAGCATATGCTAAATGGCCCTCCTGTCCTTCTAAAATTTGCACAATTTATTACTATAATAATTAACCCAAAGTGAATGTGAAAGCAAAGGCTTATCTGGGAGTTGCCTTTGATTTGGTTGACTTTTAAGAGTACCTGTGCTACTTCCTTGTTTTCCTCTGTATGTGAGGGGTGGCAATCCAGACTTTAGGTATCCTAAATTCTATCAGAAACTGAATCTCTTCCACTAGAAAATTCTTCCTTTCCTAAAAAAATTTGCTTATAAGGTGTAGGGGCTTGACCTTTGAAATCCTGTCTTTAAGATGAATCAACTTCCTTCATCTTCTGCAAGGTTATATCCAGTACTCTCTTTCTCCACCAAGATTATTTAATCTTACTGCTGTTTAATTTATATATATTTCATTTTTATGTGTTAAACACCTTGGAAGAACAGTGATTTTATAAAATGAAGAACACAATAGTCTGGTTTCTCTTAAGATCGTATAAATCTTTCACCTTTTACTAAAATGAAGAACACAAATTTGTGAACAATTAACTCTAACAATTCAATAATACAGCAACAATTAGAGTATCTCACATTAGTAATAATACATATCTAAATATAGGGTCTCCTAGCACTCTGGCAGGCCGAGGCAGGTGGATTCCTTGAGGTCAGGAGTTCGAAACCAGCCTGAGCAAGAGCGAGACCCTGTCTCTACTATAAATAGAAAGAAATTAATTGGCCAACTAATATGTATAGAAAAAATCAGCCGGGCATGGTGGCGCATGCCTGTAGTCCCAGTTACTTGGGAAGCTGAGGCATAAGGATTGCTTGAGCCCAGGAGTTTGAGGTTGCTGTGAGCTAGGCTGATGCCACGGCACTCACTCTAGCCTGGGCAACAAAGCAAGACTCTGTTTCAAAATAAATAAATAAATACATAAATAAAGGGTCATACAGGATATACCACAAATGAAAGAACAAAAGCAAAAAGAGCCCCTCAGTAATTTTCCTGGGGTCAATTGTTAGATCCAGGTTATTGAAGGAAGCAGAGATCCTAAGTACAGCATTCTGCATGGGTAACCTTCCATGACCTCACATTGGTCAACTCTCTCAAGAATATTTCAGCTGAGGAAGATAGTATGATTATGAGCCTATATTAATTTCTGCGTCCTCTACTTCGATGCTTATGTAGAAAGTTATACATCTCAAAGATACTGTAAATTCTCTACTAAGTAAATTAATTTCAGAAATGAATGAGATGGGGCCGGGCGCGGTGGCTCAAGCCTGTAATCCTAGCTCTTTGGGAGGCCGAGGTGGGCGGATCGTTTGAGCTCAGGAGTTCGAGACCAGCCTGAGCAAGAGCGAGACCCCATCTCTACTATAAACAGAAAGAAATTAATTGGCCAACTAAAATATATATAGAAAAAATTAGCCGGGCATGGTGGCAAATGCCTGTAGTCCCAGCTACTTGGGAGGCTGAGGCAGCAGGATTGCTTGAGCCCAGGAGTTTGAGGTTGCTGTGAGCTAGGCTGACGCCACGGCACTCACTCTAGCCTGGGCAATAAAGTGAAACTCTGTCTCAAAAAAAAAAAAAAAAAAAAAGAAATGAATGAGATGGAAATGAATATTTTGATCATTACTGAATCTCTACAGTACCTAGCACATCGTAGTCACTCAATAAATACTTGCTGAATAAATGGGTGAAACTGTCACATTCCAGTAACATATGTGTTTCTTCTCAACAGACCTCATATTCACCCCTTCCTTTCCATTACTATCCATAGCCCGCTTTTTGTTTGTTAAAATTTGTTTCAGGAAAATCCCAGGATAGGATAGAAAAACTGCCCTCCAAGCTGAGATGGTACAGAGAGACCAAAGAAATGGCTCAGACCAATTCAGCTTGGCAAGTTAGATGAGTTTATTAAAGATTACTTACACAGGGCTCTCATTCCTGGTCAAGAAAGGAATCCTCTGGGCACTCACTCCTGGGCAGTAGCAGGAGTTATTCAGAGAGTAAGATCCACACTGCCTGTCCATTTGAGGAGCCTTAAATTTCTTTCTGGTAAGTGACAGGGAACTCTCTCTCTCTGCATCATTGTGTATTTACATACAATATAGGATTAACATGCACAGTACTTCCCTTTAGGTAGGGACTTTAGTGTTACAATTAACTAAAGGGTACTAAGGCAACTAAAGCAGCTTAAAACAGTTCAAACTTGTTTTAAGACTTATGTCCATCTATGCAAAAGGAACCACTTAAGAATATTTTACTTTGTACTTTGTATTTCTTTTTTTTTTTTTTTGAGACAGAGTCTCACTTTATTGCCCAGGCTAGAGTGAGTGCCATGGCGTCAGCCTAGCTCACAGCAACCTCAAACTCCTGGGCTCAAGCAATCCTGCTGCCTCAGCCTCCCAAGTAGCTGGGACTACAGGCATGTGCCACCATGCCCGGCTAATTTTTTCTATATATATTAGTTGGCCAATTAATTTCTTTCTATTTATAGTAGAGATGGGGTCTCGCTCTTGCTCAGGCTGGTCTTGAACTCCTGAGCTCAAACGATCCGCCCACCTCGGCCTCCCAGAGAGCTAGGATGACAGGCGTGAGCCACTGCGCCCGGCCATGTATTTCTTTCAGCTTTTTTGTTTTGATCTATATCTCTAAATTCAAAAGAAAACTACATGGAGTTCCATTAAACATTAAAAGCCAGCGGTGGGGAACTTATATTTTTCCCTCATCATCCAACAGGTAGTTACAATGGACTACTAGCCATTTTCTGTTTCCAAACTCTTCTTCCTCCTCACTTTAATCTATGTAGAACACCAGATTAATCTTAAAACATTGCTCTTCACAAACCCTAAATGTTCCCTGTTGTATTCTGTAATACATTGCAAGCTCTTTGCTCAGGTAACATGTACCTTCTGCAATCTGGCTTAAATTGGAAACCTAAATTTTCTCCCAATATTCCCAAATATAACTCTTTATGTTTAGGCTGGGCATAGGCCAAGGTGGGAGGATTGCTTGAGGCCAGTTCAAGAGCAGCCTGAACAAGAGCAAGACCCCCATCTCTACAAAAAATAGAAAAATTAGCCAGGTGTGGTGGCACATACCTGAGTAGTCCCAGCTACTCAGGAGGCTGAGGCAAGAGGATTGCTTGAGCCCAGGAGTTTGAGTTTGCAGTGAGCTATGATGATGACACTGTATTCTAGCCTGGGTGACAAAGCAAGACCCCATCTCAACAACAAAAAAATCTTTATGTTCTAGCAAACTAATCTGGATTAGCAGAACACACATCATGCTTTCATACCTCTAGTTTAGATTTTTGCTTTTATCATCTCCTTGGCGAGGAATTCCCGCCTATATATTTACTTACTGAAACTCTGTCACTTCAAACCTGAACCTTGATACCAGTCTTTTCAATGCCTTCCTGGATTATCTGGCTTGAAGTTCTCTTCTTTGCAATCACGTTTATTTTTAAAGTCTGTATATATGCTGCTTTATGTTGTAAAGATAGTTCAATATTAATTAAACTTGTTTACCCAACCATAAGCTCTGAAATCAGGAGCCATGCATGTCAAACTATTTTTATGGAACATTGTTTGACATCATGTAGACATTGGATAGTTCAGTGCTTCCCAAGTGTTTCCGTTCAGGTGTCTCCATTAAAACAACTTGTATTTATGTTTACTATACATAAAGAAAAGTGCACATACCAAAATGTTCAGCTTAAATAATTTTCACAAATTGAATACCCTCATGCAACCCAGTTCCACAATAAGAAACAACGCAACCAGAACCTCAGAAGCCCTCTTAGTACCCCCATATCAGGACTCTATTTTAATCAACTACACGTGATACTTGCGTATTTAGTTTAAGAGTGAGAATATGTATGTGTAGACCTTTTATAATATCTCCTCCATCAGCCCTTCTCACCCCCTCCCCCACAAAGAAGCAAGCGCGTGCCCTCCCCTATCCCCTTGGGGACCAGTTATAGGGGTTTTTGGGGTGTGTGTGTGAACAAATGCATGGAGACATGAACCTACAACACGTTCAGTGGAAAATGTAAGTTAGCACGAAACTGTCAAAAGGAGTTATTGATCCTTAATTTTAAAAATCCGTATTAAAATCCGTATTACACGTAATGCACTCTGCGAGTGCTATCTTAACACGGAGTAATTCTAAAGACTTGTTTCCCAATACTCAACATGGTCGCATGCTCGTCTACAAGCAACATGGCCACTCTGCCAGGCACCAACATGGCAACCACAGCCTCACTGCGCACGGGAGCGCTAGAGCGCTCCCAAGAGGAATATGTCCGCCATCCGGCCAACACCTAACGTGGCTCTCTTTACAGCCTCCAGGCGAGCGCGAAACCGGAAATGACTTTTCCGTCTTGCGCATCTCTGGGGATCCTTTTCCGGTTAGCCCCCTGGAGTACGCGTGAGAATTGGATGTTTCCCTGAGCGAGGGCTGGGAGGTGCTAGTCTGCCGCGCCTTATTCGAGACGCGTCAGGTCAGGAAGACTAACATGTCGGACACGTGGAGCTCTATCCAAGCCCACAAGAAGCAGCTGGACTCCCTGCGGGAGAGGCTGCAGCGGAGGCGGAAGCAGGACTCGGGGCACTTGGGTGAGGCGCTGGAATGTCGGGCCGAGGGGCTTTTGGGGCCGAGACTGAGCCCAGGAGGACGGGTGGGAGAAAAAGCTACCAAGTCACTGACCTTTCCCAAGCGGCCATTTCTTTAATGCCTCATACACTGGCACCCCCTTTCCCACCTTAGCAGGTCTTCGCCCTCCTGCAAGTAGTTCGTGGCTCCCCCTCAACCTGGGCCTCGGTTCCTCCAGTTCACTTTGATCGGAAAGATGCTGGAGCCCCACTCGCGTCCGCCTGGCCCACTCCTTTTCAGATTGTGAGAACGTCGCCCCCTTTGTGAGAACTCTCAGCACCTATCCCGCGAAGCAGCAAGTCTCCCTTTTGCTGCTGTGGCGCTTTGTTTTTCCCTGGGTTATAGCGACTGCTTTGCAGTGGTCATTTCTTTGTGGCTGTGGGCACAATGAGGAAGGACCAAACCTTTATATCCACAGTGCCGGGTTTAGTGGCCTGTACACAGTTGGCGCTCGGTGTTTTCTAAATGAGTAGGGGAACTGGCATTGACTTAACCATTTCCATACCTAGCAAGAATCTGAAAACGTTTGTTTTTAGTCTATAAACTTTTTCTCCCCTCCTGTTGCCACCTTTGTCTCAGTCATAAATCCTGAAGGAACTTTAAAAGATTGTCAAATTCTGCCTCCCCCCCCCCCACACAAACCCTGAATTATTTAAGGCAAATCAATTACAAAACTCTGCAAAGATAGCGAATCTATATCACCTTGTGATAGCTTGTTCCAATGTTTATCAGTATATTAGACTACATCTCGAAATTTTGTTTTGATCGTATTAGGTGTATATGCTCACATGTTGGCCCCTGGAACTAGAAGATGCACTAGGAGGATACTCCCACTCTAATTAATAAGCATTGAGTATCTACAGTGTTCATGAGTCTAGCTAGACAAAAATAAGTAAGACATTGCTCCTGCCCTCAATTTAAAATTTAGTTGGAAATCAAGGATAGATGCGTATAAAACCAGGAATATTAAATCTAAGATACCAAATGAATCCACAGTCAGTACAGTGAAAAGAGAAGTAACAAGAACTGATATAGTCAGTGAAGCTGTCATAGTGGAGTTGGCACTTGAATTTTGCCTTGGTGGCTGTATAGGACTTAGATAATTAAAGAGAAGGTAGGAGGGCAAGGTAGTAGGGAAAGAAGTGCAAGTCATAGGATCAGGGAATAATTAGTTGTCAAGCTTTGGAGTAGTTACTGAATTACCCAAGAGGGGGAATTTTTTTTCTTGCTATATAAACTTCAGTTCCCTTGACTTCTTGTTGTAGATTTAGTTTTCTGGTTTTTTTAAAAAAATATTCTTTGGAACTTTTAATGTATTTCTATTTTATTAAACGCTCCCCACCCCCCAAGATAGGATCTTTCTTGCTTTTGTTGCACAGGCTGGAATGCAGTGGCTCAATCATAGCTCATTGGAACCTCTAACTCCTGGGCTCAAGCGATCCTCCCATTTTTAGCTTCCTGAGTAGCTAGGATTATAGGCACTTGCCACCATGCCCAGCTGATTAAAAAAAAAAAATTCATAGAGTCTCACTACATTGCCCCGGCTGGTCTTGAACGGAGCTCAAGCCATCAGCTTCCCAAAGTGATAGTATTACAGGTTTGAGCCACTGTGCTCCACTGCAATTGCTTCTTAATTATCATAAGCTTCAGTTACTGGCCTTAAGTATCTTATCACCTTTTTCAAAAACAGCATTCTAGAAGGATATGATTACAGGCATTTCTACTATATTTATATGTGCGTTACTGAAAAATCTTGCTTTCTACAAATGCCTGCATTAAAAATAGCAGATCTTACAGAAAAAATAGTTTTAGAAGCCTACTCAAAACCTGTGTAACTTTGTTACTAGAGCCCATACAATAACAGTTCTACTAAAAACACTAGCATAGTTAAATCTCCACTGACATGTCTACCTACAATGAAAGTCATTACAACTTTGAAGCCATGGGCTTCTACTTCCTGCTCCCATCAGTCTTGTTTTTGTTTGGGAAATGTCTGTGCAGTTTCTTCATCTGGACTTGCATCTTTCCAGGTAGCTTAACATTCTCGAAGCCACTAAACTAGTCACTTCGATTTTTTTTTTAAAGGCGTTCCTGTAGGATTCTTACCTTTTTTTCTGAAGGTGCTCATATATTGACAAAGTTTGCTCTTTAACTGTGAGAAAACTTCTGACCACCTCAAAACATTAACATGATGAGAAAAATCACATATAAACCAACAAGCTTTCCATGTTATTCCGACATTCCATTATTTATCAATTGCATATCAGCTAATTTGCATTGTAGTGAAACAGATTTTACTTGGGTAATATATTAAAGAAGTCAGAGAAACATCTGTTTTGTGGAAAGTCTTGTTTACTACCTAGGTCCTTAAAATGATCATCAGGTATGCAGTAGTGGGTTGTGGGCTATCTGGGTGAGTTGCTCAGTCAGAAGAAAAGAAGGGCTAATGGTACCATACTTTTATAATTAGAAACCCATGGAGTAATAATTTTCAGTGTATGCATTTCAGTAAGAGGTAATGTAGCCTTATTCTGTCACCTCATTTGTCCACATACCTAGAGCCTTTTTTAGCATGGAAGAATGCAGTACCTTGGGTAGGTTCATTGCTTCTAAAGATAGTTATTTAATTTTATTTATTTATTTACTTAGAGACAGGATCTTGCTATGTTCAGGCTGGAGTACAATGACTATTCCCAGTTGCCATCATAGTGCATTACAACCTTGAACTCCTGGGCTCCATTGATCCTGCTTTAGCCACCCTAATAGGACTACAGGCTTGTGCCACCATGCCCGGGTATATTTATTTAATTTTGGTATGGAATAGATTATTTTTCCCTTCAGCAATAGCAATTGGAAAAGGGAACTTGAGGATTCAAGTAATTGTTTCAACAAAGTGATCTACAAATTAACTTTTTAAAAGCCACTATATCAGTGTACTACATCCCTGATTACTTGGTGTTCACTTTTGTCTTTCTGTCATTTTTGTGATAAGCTGTCCTTTACGTGTTTGTTTGTTTTTTGGTTATAATTGTTCCTTATCATACTTTATGCAAGTTTCATTTCATTTTTCTCTGATACTAACCATACTTTGGTATTAACTAAACTTTGTGCTATATGCAAACCTATTAGAGCCTCCATACTTTTGTCCAGGTCCTTGCTAAAACATGTTTAGAAATTTTGGCAAGACTGTATTCCCCCTTAAATATAATGATTCTTTTTCAGATGTATCTCTTGTACATCATCTAATAATATGGTTAAGACTTTTACAAAAGTAATTTTGAGGTTGTGATTAAACATGCATTGCCTTCTGATCCACAGCTTCATCTAGCCCATCATTTGCTTCTGTTCTTTTGATTATTTCAAAGAATATAGTTCTTTGAGCTTTAGGATTCTTAGGAAAACATTGTGAAACACACTCTCTTAGTTTATTAATCATGTTGTCATGTAAGATATAACCAAAGAGGTTAGATGTGGTGGCTCACACCTGTAATCCTAGCACTTTGGGAGGCCAAAGCAGGAGGATTGCTTGAGGCCAGGAGTTTGAGATCAGCCCAAGCAAGAGCAAGACCCCATCTCTACAAAAAATAGAAAAATTAGCTGGGTGTGGTGGCATATACCTCTAGTCACAGCTATTTGGGAGGCCGAGTTAGGAGGATTGCTTGAGCCCAGGAGTTTGAGGTTGTAGTGAGCTATGATTGGGCCAGTGTACTCTAGCCCAGGTGACAGAACAAGTCCCTGTCTCTGTCTCTCTCACACACACACACACACACATACAACACAAGGTATGCACCTAGTAGGGGGCAGGCTGCCAGCAACCAGGCAGCCCTTCCCATGGGACTACCAATAGCACCCTGTGGGAGCAACACCTGTGCCCTGACCCCTCTCCTGGCGGCAGCACACTGTTACAGGGAGGGAGAGGCTCCAGGTGCCCAGGTGGGGTTCCCAGCCTGCCAGTGCTCCTGTCCAGACCCTGCCCAGCTAGTCACAGGAGTAGCTACCTCCCCCTCCTTACCACATTCAGCTGAAACTAATATATATATATGTTTTTTAAGACAGTCTCGCTTTGTTGCCCAGGCTAGAGTGAGTGCCGTGGCGTCAGCCTAGCTCACAGCAACCTCAAACTCCTGGGCTTAAGCAATCCTTCTGCCTCAGCTTCCCGAGTAGCTGGGACTACAGGCATGTGCCACTATGCCCAGCTAATTTTTTCTCTATATATTAGTTGGCCAATTAATTTCTTTCTATTTATAATAGAGCCAGGTCTCACTCTTGCTTAGGCTGGTTTCGAACTCCTGACTTCGAGCAGTCAGCCCGCCTCAGCCTCCCAGAGTGCTAGGATTACAGGCATGAGCCACTGCGCCCACCCTGAAACTAATTTTTTTTTTTTTTTTTGAGACAGAGTCTTGCTTTGTTGCCCAGGCTAGAGTGAGTGCCGTGGCGTCAGCCTAGCTCACAGCAACCTCAAACTCCTGGGCTCAAGCGATCCTACTGCCTCAGCCTCCCAAGTAGCTGGGACTACAGGCATGCGCCACCATGCCCAGCTAATTTTTTCTATGTATATTAGTTGGCCAATTAATTTCTTTCTATTTATAGTAGAGACGGGGTCTCGCTCTTGCTCAGGCTGGTTTCGAACTGCTGACCTCGAGCAATCCACCCGAGTCGGCCTCCCAGAGTGCTAGGATTACAGGCGTGAGCCACCGCGCCCGGCCTAATATTTTTAATTAAATTTTATTGATGACTTTCCTGCCGTGAAAAAAAAAAAAGATTTTTATCAAATCTTTTACGCAAGATTTGATAAAAGTTCAGATTATTCAGTTCTTTTCTCACAGGAAATACAAATTTTCCTACCACATTTTGGTTTTTATAACAGCACTGAAATTTTATTATTATTTGCAACTGAACTCAAATGTTAAAAGACAAGGATATAAAATGAACCAAATTATATCCACATTATTAATAATGCAAAATACTATGGGCAGAGAATCATTGGGAGACCTTTGTTAGCTTGAAATAGTGGAAAATGCTCAGTAATTTGGTATTCATTTTGATCATGGACAATACTCGAAAGTTATTTTCTTTTTTTTTTTTGAGACAGAGTCTCACTTTATTGCCCAGGCTAGAGTGAGTGCCATGGCGTCAGCCTAGCTCACAGCAACCTCAAACTCCTGGGCTCAAGCAATCCTGCTGCCTCAGCCTCCCAAGTAGCTGGGACTACAGGCATGCGCCACCATGCCCGGCTAATTTTTTTTTTTTTTCCTATATATATTAGTTGGCCAATTAATTTCTTTCTATTTATTGTAGAGATGGGGTCTCGCTCTTGCTCAGGCTGGTCTTGAACTCCTGAGCTCAAACGATCCGCCCACCTCGGCCTCCCAGAGAGCTAGGATTACAGGCTTGAGCCACCGCGCCGGCCTCGAAAGTTATTTTCATTTAGGTCACATGGGCAAGAAATGAGGACAATATGCAAAATTAAGATGTAAAGGGATTGTCTATAGAGAGTTTAGGCCTTGATTAACAAAATAAAACTCATGCTAATGACAACAGCACTATTCGACAAGGTGCTTGGTACAAAATTTGAACATAAATTAAGGGGGAAATAGATCATTTATGGCTTACCTAAAATATTACAAATTTTATAATCTACATAACAAAGTATAAAATCAGTGTGCTGAGTGTTGATTTAAAACTTACATTTTCCTTTTGCCTCCATTTCTGTTATCAAAATCTTTAGTTCTATAATTCATATGATCCATTACTCCCTTTGGCATACTTATGGGTTAAAAAGGTTGATATATGATATGTAACACTTAAATTTGTGGATTTAAAATCTGAAGTCCTAATTTCAAATTGCCTTGTGTTGTTTTTTTTTTTCTTTTTTACCTTAATGAAATTTATCATTGATTGTGCTTAGGTTGCTCAATGAAAGAAACTTTTGGTTACTTTAAAGAAATTAAAAACTTGACTAATAAAAGAAAGCTCAGAGTTTGAGCCTGGTATAAATATTTTACTATACTTAGACCATAAAGGCATTTTAGCTAAAATTTATTAGACTTACAGGATTTGTGAATTTTGAGGGATTTCAGTAATCACCACCAGTCTAGTTCTGTTCAATGCAGGAATTTTGTTTATAGTCTTCCAAGTAAGCGAAATAGTAATTGTCCCTTAACATTTCTTACAGATTTTTAACTTAGGTCAGTTAGTCTTAAACTTTTTGTCATCCAAAACTTCAGAGTGCTTCCATGACCCTTCCTTGTGTACAACACCTCTTTATCAAAACAAAGAACCTATTACCAATTCAGCTGGCAAAAGTTCCAGTCTAAGATTCAGCAAAACATAAAGGAATGATAAGAAATAAGCAAAGTGGGCCGGGCGCAGTGGCTCACGCCTGTAATCCTAGCTCTCTGGGAGGCCGAGGTGGGCAGATCATTTGAGCTCAGGAGTTCGAGACCCGCCTGAGCAAGATCGAGACCCCATCTCTACTATAAATGGAAAGAAATTAATTGGCCAACTAATATATAGAGAAAAAATAATTAGCCGGGCATGGTGGCGCATGCCTGTAGTCCCAGTTGCTTGGGAGGCTGAGGCAGCAGGATTGCTTGAGCCCAGGAGTTTGAGGTTGCTGTGAGCTAGGCTGACGCCATGGCACTCACTCTAGCCTGGGCAATAAAGTGAGACTCTGTCTCAAAA
>VSMD01044845.1:0-24619 GCA_008750895.1 Mirza zaza | reverse complement strand
ATTTAGTAATTAGCTGGAAGCTCAGAGAGGTGGAGGGACTTGCCCAAGGGAACCCGGACAGTAACTAGTGGGATCTGGGTTTGAACTTGGGTTTCTAGACTCTTAAGCCCAGAGAGCTCCTTTCGTGTCCTCAACCGGTTGCCAGGATGCCCTGCATCTTGAGGGCGCTAGGAAAAGCGATGACATTGTTGTGCCCACTTACAGACAGCGAAGGGATGGGGGAGCCAGGACTGAATTAAGTGCCCAGTGCCCCAAGTGAGGCAGGTCCTCGGTCTCTAACGTGCTGAGCGAACACACCCACGGCCCAGCTGCCTCGGCTCAGAACGTCTTGCCAACTGCAGGGACAGAGGCACGGGGCAGAGACAATATGTAATACATTTAATTAATTTCCTTCCAAGCCTTTTGCAATGAGGAGGAGAATTGATGCATAAATAAACTGAAGCAGCAATTGATTTCTTGGTTCATGTGGCCATTTCTTGGCTCGGCCAGATACTGTGAGTCAGTTTGAATTGAATTCACTTTCCAATGACTTAATTTTTGAAAACTTTCTAAAGCAAATACTTAGAAAAGATGACCGGTCCCCTGTGATCTGGGGCCCAGAGTCTCTCGGCGAGTGCTCAGATGGTGGCTCTTCCTGGGAGCAGGCACCTCCCTCCCTGCCCTTGCCACCTGCTGGGGCCAGAAATACTCTTGGGCAGAAGGTCAGTCACTGCCAAAGCAAATTCATGCCCTTGGCTGGGAGCTGGACCATGGCTAGAGGGGACTGTTCATTTCTGGGAATTCTGACTATGTTCATTTCCTGTCAGGCACAGCCATCTGGCAGGTGCACGTTCTGTCTTTGTTTCGAGTGGGGTCGCTACCGGCCGTGCATGTGCTGGCTGATCGTGCCTGGGGGCAGTCTGGAACGGGCGGCCTACACACAGCTCGGCCACGGGGAGGTTTGGCAGGAGCTTAGCCAGCTGGCCCAGGTGTCGGGGCCAAGGCAGCTCAAGCACTTCCCCACCCAAAGGCCTCGGGGACCGTCCTCTGCAGGCAGCACTCGCTGTGGACTTCGTGGCTGCCTTCATGTCCCTCACGAATGAATCAGCTCCCAAAGTGTACCGGGCAGCTCTAAGGCCTGAGCCAGGTGCTGGTGACACAGAGGTGACAAAACAGATAGTGTCTGCCCTGATGCGACCAAGAGTTAGCAGGGGAGAGAGAGACGTGTGAGCAGATGCGTCGTAACACGACACGGTAAGTTCAGAAACAGAGACGGGCAAAGCACCGAGGGAGGGGACAGGGAGACGGCCCAGTGGAACAACACAGGTGCCGGGGGACGGCACTGGGTGTAAAGCCCAACTCTGCCACCTCCCAGCTCTGACTCTGGGCAAATCCTCTGCCTCTCTGAGCCTCAGTCTTCTTGTCTGCAATTCTGTAAAATGGGCTGAATAGTACCCCCCAGAGGATGCTGTGAGGATCAGAGCTGATCAAACTGTTGCCATTTGGCATCAGCGAGTACATCCCATCCCACTGTGACAAATGCCGTAAACAAAAAAACAAACCCACGCTTTGCTGTCTGAGATAATGCAAAAAACACCAGGTCACCTTGTCCCGTCTGGTTCCTGAAATAAATGGACATTTCCCACGGGCTGCTGACTCCCTAATGAGAACTCGGTCCCTGGCGTTTGGAACGCTGATGTCTGAAGATACCGCACGTCCCGCGTGGCTTTAATTACTGAATGAGAAAATGGCTGGTTTTTCATCAAGAACAAACTAATGACACCTTGGTACTTTCGTGAGTTGTGTGTGTTTTCCCCTTAAGTGGCGTGTGTGTGTGTGTGTAATTTGGCAAGCCAATTCTCTGAAGTCTGACTAGATTATACCTTTTTGCAAGAAGCAACTTTTCTAAATGCTTCTGAGTCCGAGTCCTCCCTCCGTGTGGAATAGGGAGGAAGGGATTTGGGGCCACAGTTTGAGGGAGACGGGAGTTGCCCTGAACCCCCAGGTTTCCTTCTTGTGTCCAGGGGGGCTCGGGGTATGGCTAAAGGAAGGGTAATTTATGGAAATCTCAGGGACTTCCAACCCCCAAATCCTCATGGGCCTACCCAGGCAAACCACTCTGCCTCGCACGGAGCCTCTGCTTCCTTAGCTGCAAAATGGAGACAACGACCCTGACCTTGGGCTGCTGCAAGGCTTAGAGATCAAGTCGCGAATGAGAACACGGGTCAGCCACTGTGGATCCAAACTCCAGCCTCATCATACTAGTCCTATAGCCATAGGCTACTAACTTCACCTCTGTAAGCCCCAGTTTCCTCATCTGTAAAATGGGGATAATCAAAACCTCAGAGGCATATTACAAGGACTAACTAATAAGGTATGTGAAATGTTTCACTGTGTCTGGCACATAGTAAGTGCCCGATAATTGTTAGCTGGGCAGACGATGAGGATGATGACAACCAATCAATCACGAAGCAGGCAGCAGGAATCTTAGCAAACACCAGCTAGAATCTGGGCTTGTTTCTCTCCAAAGAGAAGATTCCTCAGCTACACAAAACATTGACAATACCCACTCAGAAGGCAAGGGATTTCCCGCTGGAAATCAGTCCTCACTCAGCCTGGGCTCATCTGAACAGGCGGCAGAGCTGCTCCGAGAATGTGAGTAACAGCTGGAGAGAGCCCCTCGGACGCCCACAGATCTGGAGGATGACGCAAGAGGAGCTGGGTCCGGCCCCGCCGGGTTTCTGCAAGCCACCTGCCTGGAGTTGTGGGTGGATCTGGGAGCCTTGCTGAGCATGTGACTCTGTGTCCCGGGGGGTCAGCTTCTGTGACTCCTATTTCCTAAGCCAAGCGCTCTAGGGTTTGGAGTGGGAGAGATGACGGTCTCCATGTTAGGGCAGGACACGGGGATGTCAGCCCCACCTGGGCAGCTGCCCTGGATCCTGGTATGGGAGAGCAGCAAGAGCTCCCTTTCCCAAGCACCTACCATGTGCCAGGTGCTCCACTGGATAATTGACACGTGTCATCGCTGACCCCGACACCACTCTGCAAGGCCCCAACCTTGTGTCTCCAACCTGTGTCTCCGGGAGGGCAGTTTATCTCAATAGACCGTGAGCTCTGTGAAGAAACTGGCCACATATACTAGCTGTCAGAGCCTAGCACGGCGACGAGCACGCAGCTTACTGTGAGCCGACGGCGTGAATTTGACGTGGAATGGTTCTCTGTTTAGAAGTCTGATCTGGGATACAGCTTTGAATGAGAACACCCAACCAGGAGGGACTGAAATAAAATGATATGATAAAAACAGGAGCTCTAGAGTTGGAAAAAGGTATGTCAAAATCCTGTTTCTAGGGCGAACTCCTCCACCTTTCTCTGAATCTCACTCTTCTCATCTGAGAAATGGGTAGAAGTACCTGCTCAAAGGTTTATTGTGAGGGTTGAAGAGAATGTGTGTAAGATTCTGAGCAAAACCCAGGCAGGCAACTGGACCTTCACGGATAGCAGCTATTTCTGTTATTTCTGCTATTACTACTATTATAGTTATTCGTGTTTGTGGGCAGCTCTGTGTTCTCAAGGCATTTTCACTAGGTCATCTCCTCTGACTCTGGGCGCTGGGTACAGTCTGGGGCCAAAGGAGCCTAGAGCTTTGCCGGGACTGCCCGGGCTCTGCTCGCTGCCAGACTGAACCCGGGCTCCACACTGGCCTCCCCTGTTCCTTAGGTGGGTGACATGTGAGTGCTGTCCCACTTCTGTCTGCGTGGAGGCCCCTTGGCTGAGTTCCTGAGCGCACCCATCACTGGGGCGCTCACCCTGGCACCCCCAGAGCCTGCTCCACTCTGACTTTCCATCATGGAGTACTTCCACCTTCTGAGGATAACGTGAGGCAGAGGAGGGGAAGAGGGGAACGTCTCAGCTTTTCAGATGAAGACACTGAGATTCAGTGAGGACAGTTTCCTGGCTGAGGCCTTGGCTGAGAATTAATTACAGAGGCCAGAATGCAACCGAGGGCTTCTGGCTGCTAATTGCGTGTGAAGTTCTAGCTGGCGTTCAGGAAATGGAAGCTGCTACTTGGTGTCATTTTGTATGGAACCAGGAGGCCTCGCCGTGGATATAAGAACCAGACGTGTGTGGTGGTCACTGGGGCTGTTTACCAAATGGTTCCAGCTCTCTGCCTTCTGAGCACGTGGTAGGAAGGTGTGTACTGGCCCCTCCTTGATGTTAAAAATGTCTCTGTGCCTTGGTTTGGCCAATGACACGTGCGTGAAAGTGACATGTATTCCTTCTAGATGAAGGGTCTTAAGAGCCAGTGCATAACTCACCACATGCTCTGAGCCCCACTGAGGAACCCCATGTTGACACGGAGCTCCCTCAACCTGGGTGTCTCAGTGACTCCAAAGATCAGTGCCACCCTGCCCGCTCAGGCAGCACGAGTGAGAAGTGAACCTCTGCTGTGTTAACACCGCTACGACGCTGGGGATATTTGTTACTGCAGCATAACCTAGGCTATCCTGACTGATACACTGTGAACGGTGGTACCATTGGACTTCAAGGTCAGTTTACTCATGGAGCGTGCGCTCTCTGTTGGCTTTATCCCGGGTACAGGAGGCACAGAGGTCAGCCATGCACAATCTGTGCTCTCAAGGGGCTTGTGGCCTCGGCGCCCTTTTGAAAGGAAGCTGACTGCACGTAGCTAGAGGGAAGAGCAGGCCGGGCTGGGAGGGGAACCTCGGGAATGGTGCAGATGCCCAGGGCAGCCACCCCTGCTGTTTGCAGCATCAGCCAAAGAGGGAGGCGAAGCTGTGGAGACAGTGGATTCTACAGGCAACTTGTGTTTGGGAGAGGAAAGCAGGGAGGAACTGGGTTGGGGTTGAGGGGAGGCTGGCTGAAGGACCGTGTGCTCTGGGCGACTCTGGGATTTAGTGCTCCATTTCATTACTGCCTCTCAAGGGACTCCAGAAGACAATTAGTGGATTCGAATGCATTAGAGCCATTTCTTTTTGACATCCCCTAACTCAGATAATGTCAGCTTTCCTGCAATTAGGAGAGGGTCTGCTCAGTGTGCGGATTAATGAGGTGTTCAGCAAGCACTACTGCCTGAGCCCAGACAGCTGAGCTGGAAGGAACTGGATGTGAGCAGCAGCCCCGGGCAAAGGGTGAAACTTTCACTGAAGATCACAGCCAGCCAGAGACGCGGGGATGCCCGCCGGTGACCCGCGGCAAGGGCTTGGGAGGGAGGATGCTGGGGAAGACGGCAGGAGGCAGCGTGGCCGTAGGAGGGAATAGAAACTGCAGGTTGTGACCCTGCGGGAGGACACTTGTTCCTTGACTAGGTTCAGGGCTCATGCCATCTATGGGTGGAGGGGTCGCTATCATACTGCGTGCCTCTCCCGTTTATTAACAGCGCCGGGCAGGTTAGCATTAAGTATCTCCGGGCTCTCGCTACAGGCCAGCATTTATACGCACTATTGCACATAATGCAATCCTACTAACGGCATTCATGTAGATATTTAATGCTATTATTATTTGCTATGCTTCGCACAAGCCAACTGAAGTTGACACACATCCGAGCCCAGCCTGCAGCCTGGAGCCCAGCCTGCAGCCTGGAGCCCAGCCCACCAGCCTCAGCTAGAAACAGAGGTCACAGTGGATCAACCGAACCACAGCCCACCTGCAGAACCTGAGCATGGAAAATATTTCTTCTCGTAACCCTCTGAGTTGTGGGGTGGTTTGTTATGCAGTATCACGCCAGCCATAGCTGACTGATACACCCATCCTGTCTCTTTATAACCCACACATTTTTTTTTTTTTCTTAAGAGACAGGGTCACACTATATTGCCCAGGTGCTGGTTTCAAATTCCTGGGCTCAAGCGATCCTCCTGCCTCAGCCTTCCCAGCACCTGGGACTATAGACAAGGGCCACCGCGCCCAGCTTAACCCACACATTGTACGGCAAAGAACCTGCGTTCTACAATGTGAGGACTGTCCCCCAAGTTTTCCTGAGAGAGATTGTGGCAGTATGGTAACATTTGCACTAAGTAACAGTACCATGGAGAACAGCATTGTGCGGTAGGAGGCAGCAGTGTTCTTGCAACTCCACGAAGCTATTTACTGAATGCCGTGAGGAGCTGAGGGCAGGGAGACTCTGTGGGGACCCGGAAGGTTCCTCCCCGCAGGACACAGGGTCCCAGGTGGATTATCTGCAGCGGGCAGGTGAGGGATGCCTCACTGACTTGCTCTACCTCTGATGATGCCTGGGAGGGGGAAGAATGTATACAGAAAGGGAAGGTGCAATGTTTTCCGTAGAAGAAACAGGAACTCACCCTTACCCAAATTCACCTGTGCTTCCTTAGTGGCTTTTGCCAACCTCGGACCCAGCCTGGATCTTCCTGGTGAACACAGCCCAGAGCTGGGTCCCCTGGCCCTTTGCACAGGGGTCCCGGGCTACCTAAAGCGATTGGAAATAGGACAGGGGTGGCTCCCGCTGCTTTCACAGATGTGGCCAAAACCAGGGCAGGGGCTGCTGAAAGCTACGAGGGAGGAGCAGGGACAGCGTGGAGAGGCAGGTGGGCCCAGCGCAGAGCACACGCACGGCAGCTCGGCCCTCCCACAGTCGGTGCCAGAGATGGCATGGCCCCCCTGCCTGGTAACCAGGAAGCCTGCTCTTGTCCTTGGTCTGTAGTGCTGGTGGGGAAACATTTTAGCAGAAGAAAAGGAATGAGAATGAGACATGCCCCTAAGCTCCAGGGTCTCTCCCATGCCCTCCGATCGTGCCTTGCTGAAAGTAACAGCAGTCAGCCCTGACCCTGGCTGCCTCAGGCCTGCCCTCCCTTGCTCGCAGGCAGCAGGGCAGCAACTGTGCCACGAGGGACCCCATCTGTTCCTCAAAAAAATCCCATGGGGCGGGAACATTAACCCTACTTTATAGGGGGGGAAACCGAGGTTCAGAGAGGCGTTCAGTCGAATCCTGAGAATGCTGGCTGCAGCTCCAGAACCTTCTCTCCCACCCACCCTGTGTTTTCTGGCTCAGGAATCTCTTAGTTCCTTCTCTTGCCTTCAGAGTCTTGCCACTGCTGTGCTCTGCCAGGAGGTGAGTCCCAGGAACCCGCTCCAAGTACCCCAAGCCCTGAACTCAGTCCCCTCAACCAGCGCCCCCTACGGGCAGCCTCTGCTGGCAGCTCTGCCCAAACCCCATCCTGCCCTGGAGACCTGGCCCACCCGAGGTCTGGACCGGTGGCCCTCAAGCCTTCTGCTGCCTCAGCACAGAACGGATGACGTTGGAGGCATGTCACACTCCCAGAGGTGTCTGAGGTGGGCTGAGCAGGGCCCACCCTCAGAAGGTACGTCCACCAGAACCTGTGAACGAGACCCTCTCTGCAGAAAGGGTCTTTGCAGATGTGATTAAGTCAATGATGTGAGACGAGATCCTTCTGGATTGGAGCGGACTCTCATTGGACTCTCAATCCAATGACACTGTCCTTACGAGAGAAGAGACAGGGAGGAGAAGGCTGCGCAAAGACAGAGGCAGAGACTGGAGCGACGTGTCCACTGCCAAGGAAGGCCAGCAGCTGCCAGAAGAGACACGAAGAATCCTCCCCCGGAGCTGTCAGAGGGCAGGGTCCTGCCGACACCTCACTTTTGGACTTCTCGTCCCCCTCATTCCACTCGAGAATGTGCATCGGGATACAAAAGCCGGTGTCATGACTGTAGGACTGTCTGTCTCCCATTGCTCTAATTTATGCAATCATTTTCCAAGCAGTTTAATTATTTTTTCTCTATTTTAAACTACTTTCAACTTAACTATTGTTTCTAAGAACTGGGAACACACTTTGCAAGGCTCATGACCCCTGACCCAGAACCTCTGTCCTGTGCGACCAGCTTGGGAAGGGTTTTCATCCATGACAATGATCCAGACTCACCTATCTCCTGCGCCATCTCCTGCAGACAGAAGTAGATGACTCTGGCTCCCAGGCTGAAGCCAATCAGGGTGACGGGTCGCCGGCCCTGGGTGTGGGGAAAAGACACGGTGTCTGGAGGGGATCCAGCCAGTTCTAGCAAAACGTCGCCCCTGAAGAGGGCGGCCTTTGCACACTCCTCAGTGCCCCCCACCTATCACCGCGCGAATCACGCATGCGCCATCCGGCCCCTGAGCTCTGGTGTCTTAATCAGCAGAGTCAGGACCTCATTTACGCAGGAGCGCACCTGCCACCGGAGTCGGCGTCCCGCAAGGCCAACAGGCAGCCTCTGGCTGGGTTAATTCCCTTTCATCTCAAACTATGATCCAGCCGCCATCTCTTCTTCTCCAGGAGACAGGACTAGTCAATGACAGGAGCAACTTCCCCTGGACTCTCTGCCTTTTGGCAAATGACAGTAGCGCTGTGGGACCTCTTCTAGAGCTGGGGAGATCAGACAGGGGCACCCCCCGGGTGTGACGGGTACAAAGGCAAAAGGGTTTTGCAGATGTGGTCGAGTTAAGGATCTGAGATGGGGAAACTACCCTGGGTTACCTGGGTGGGCCCAGTGCAGTCATAAGGGTGCCGACAAGGGGAGGCAGGAGGAGGCAGGCAGACAGAGGTGACGTTGTGATGGAAGCAGAGGAGCAGAGAGAGAGGTGGAGAGGTTACACTGCTGGCTTTGGAGATGAAGGAAGGGGCTATATAGGCTAAGGATGTAGGTGCCCTTGGGAGCTAGAACAGGCAAGGAAGTGGATGTTGTCCTACAGCCTGCATAAGGAATGTGCATGTCGGACTTCTAACCTCCAGAGCTGTAACATATTAATAATAAATTTGTGTGTAAGATAATACATTTGTTTTAAGCCAATAAATTTGTGATAGTTTGTTACAGCAGCAATAGAAAACTAATACACACCATCTTGCCCTGGAGGCTGACACCCAGACTGCTACATAGGAGGGAATTAACTTCTATCTTGTTTGAGCCAATGCCATTTTGTCTTTGCCTTACAGTCAAACATGCCAAAGAGCTTTTACATTTCTTTAGACAAAGACACAAGAATTAGATGGGGATTACTAGTTTCTCAAGCAATTTATTCACCTGGCAGAAGCTGCTAGTTGTCCCTTAATATCTGTGCTCACTTTTTTTTTTTTTTTTTTTTTGAGATGGGGTCTTTCTCTGTTGCCTTGGCTAGAGTGCAGTGGTTTCATCATAGCTCAACTCCTGGGCTCAAGCGATCCTCCTGCCTCAGCCTCCCAAGTAGCTGGGACTACAGGCACATGCCACCATGCCCAACTAATTAAGAAAAATTCTTTTTTTGTAGAGATGGGGTCTTGTTGTGAGACCCAGGCTGATCTCAAACTCCTGGCCTCAAGGAATTCTCCTGCCTTGGCCTCCCAAAGTGCTGGGATTATAGGTGTGAGCCACCATGCCCAGTCCAGTCTCATTATTTCTCATGGTAATTGTATTTCAGCTCAGTTCATTGCCACTCAATAAAGATTGTATTGCCCTGCTTCCATGGCAGCTAAGTATGGTCATCTGACTAGGCTCTGGCCAATGAGATGTCAACTGAAATGCTGGAAGGCTTTGCTCTTTCTTCTTCAGCTCTTCCTCTTGCTCCCTGGAGCTCAGATGCTGCCATCTTGGACCACGAGGTCAAGACCACATATGGCAGAACAAGAAGGTAGAAGGAACCTGGGTCTCTATACCATGGCACACAATTTGAGTGTGGCACAGCCTTCCTAGGCTTTTCCAGGAAAAATAAACTTCTACCTTATTTAAGGCACTGTTGTTTTGGGTTTTCTCCCACTTGCAGCCAAAACAAATTCTAACAATATAGTCATCTCTAATACTATTTCTCAAACTATTATCTCCATTAACTCAAGTTCATTTTCAAGGGGACAATTTCCTTTCCATGGTGAGTACATCTTTACTGGACTCAAATTTTAAAAGTATTATGATTTCTCTTCCTGACCATTTTACATGGTGTTTAGACCACTGAAGGTGTCCTCATGTGGTAGCTTTATACTTCTGGGAGGGAACTTCTGCCACTAGCACGGGGAAATTCAACTTGTGGCCAGCTGAGGCACGTGGTCCCATCACTCTACTGGCTTTGCTGCAAACTGAGTCAGAGGTTTCCACTGAAATTTCACCCAAGTGAGCCGGACGCATTATTACTAAATCCCTTCATTAAAAGTTGATACACAGGAGCCACTTTTGCTTCTGCTAGAGCCCCCAACCCTGTTCCTACCTGCAGATGCCCCTGTTATTCAGCCCTCACCTGATAACCTGCTAGACATGCGCAGCCTATATGGTCTGTAATTCTTACTGGTCTATCCCAGGGCACTAGGCACCTTCATCACCTGAACTAGAGAGACACCAAAGACCACCCACTCACCCAGAGCCACTGGGCTACCTCCCAGTGGCCTTGCCCCTAAGCCTGATGTTTGCATACAAGTCAGCACCCCCTCTCCCCTCCTCCCCACCCCCGATTCCCAGGTACCTGCTGCCGGGAGAGCAGGATGTGGGCCAGGTGCTTGCCAACCTCTGCAGATCGATGGAGACACACACCCCAGGGGTTGTCGATGACGTTGGCGACGGTGAGGAGTGAGGCTGGCCAGGTCAGGGCGGCCACAATGCCTGGGGAGGTGGCATATCAGTGGTGTAGGGAACTGAGGGGGGTGGGCTTCTGGGCAAGTGACTGGCTGACCCCAGTGCTCCGGGGCATGCATGCAGAGTCTCTAACTGGGAACCTGTTTCCAAGTGTTGTCAAACTGTTTAAGAGCAAAGAAGTCTGAAACTCATGTGTTTCTGATATATGGACTAAATTCCTTCTGCTCAAGCCCTGATTAGTTACCTCGCCCTGTATCCCCCCACTTTGCCTCACAACTCTGCAGGGCCCCACCCCCCACATCCCCATCTAGACTCCGACATGGGAACTAGCTTTGGACAATGAGACTATAGTAGATGTGAGGCTTGAGATGGGCTTGTGCACTGGGCCAGCCTCCCTTGCACTCCTACTGTTGGCCCGGGCCAGCCAGGAGGAAGACAAGAGACAAGCGGAGCAGAGGTGAGTTGCCCCAGACAAGGCTGGCCTCAATCGGCAGGCAGTTGGCCAGCACACAGATGCATGAGCAGGCCCAGCTGAGATCAGCCAACTCCACCTCCCAGCTCCTGAGTTATTAGGACAAATGATTGTTATTTTAAGCCATTGGGTTTGGGGATAGCTTGTTATGCAGCAATAGCTAACTGATACATCTTGTGATTGGAGGTTTATCTGTCCCCTCCCCTCAAAGAGCATAAACAGGAATGTGGCCTTAACCTCTTTGTGTTCCTAGTGTGCAGCATAGTGCCTGGCCCCCTGGGGGCCTCAGGCATGCAAAGCTATGGTCCCACTGTGGGATGGACGCAGTGGGCATGCTGTCGGCGGGGGTCGGGGGAGCTTACCTGACAACACTGTGTACTTTAGGGCCTCCTGGGCCACCATGTTGGCAAGGCCACTGAGGATGGTCTCCAGGGCGTCGCCAAGCTCCATCAGGTACTTGGCCTCCCAGGCTAGGCAGTACTGCTCGCAGCTGCGGGCCAGGGCAGCCCACGGGGCGCTGAAGGTGCCTGGGGAGAACGCGGGTAGGTGGGGTCCTCTCCTGTCGGTGGCAGAGGATGCCCCACCCCACCACCCCAGACTACTCATTCTCTCGAGGAAAACAAGAGCCCACCCCAGCCTGAGAGCGGCAGTATCGGCAGAGCATATGGAGCGCGGTGCTGCCCCGTGAGTCAGCAGGCTGGGGTTCGAACCCCAGCGCCTGCATTCATCAGAAGCTGGATGACCCTGGGCACAGCACTATCCTGCTTTAAGCCTCACTTTGCTTATCTGTGAAGTGGGGAGGCTAATATTTATCTCCCTTCACAGGGTAGATATTAAAGAAGACCACTAAGTATTTGAACTACTATAAAGTATTATTTTCTCTACACTCTGGCATTAAGCTGCTGACGACACCACAGGAGCACATGAGGGGACAGCGGGGTGACTCTGGGAGTCAGCAGCATCTTGATTCAACAAACACTGATGGGAAATAGCTAGAAACTTGAAGAGGAGGTGTTTGAGCCCAACTCTACCGTGATCTTACTGGGTCACCCAGTTCTCCTGAGCCTCAATTTTCTTTTTCTTTTCTTTTTTTTAGCTTTTTATTTTTCTTTTTTTATGCCCGGCTAATTTTTTCTATATATATTAGTTGGCCAATTAATTTTTTTCTATTTATAGTGGAGACGGGGTCTTGCTCTTGCTCAGGCTGGTTTTGAACTTCTGACCTCAAGTAATTGCCCACCTCGGCCTCCCAGAGAGCTAGGATTGCAGGCGTGAGCCACCGCGCCCGGTCTCAATTTTCTTTCTTTCTTTTTTTTTTTTTTTTGAGACAGAGTCTCACTTTGTTGCCTGGGCTAGAGTGAGTGCCGTGGCGTCAGCCTAGCTCACAGCAACCTCAAACTCCTGGGCTCAAGCAATCCTGCTGCCTCAGCCTCCCAAGTAGCTGGGACTACAGGCATGTGCCACCATGTTCGGCTAATTTTTTGTTTCATTTTTTTTAGCTGACTGGCTAATTTTTTCTATTTTTAGTAGAGATTGGGTGTCGCTCAGGCTGGTCTTGAACTCCTGAGCTCAAGCAATCCTCCCGCCTCGGCCTCCCAGAGCTAGGATTACAGGTGTGAGCCAGCGCGCCCAGCCCGAGCCTCAATTTTCTCATTTAGGAAATGTATAAGTCAAATGACCCTATGGCAGGGCAATGGCCACAGTGGCCGCGTCAGGTAGGAAGGTACATGACTGCCCACCTCCCCCTCTTCCTCCCCTCTCGCTTGCCTGGCTGCCTTTGGACAGGAGCACAGCGGGGCACCTAATCTGGCTCCATCCGTTTCTGCCAGTGGCCCAAGTGACCCTGTCACATCATAGATCTCCTCCCACCCCAGCCTAGAACCCTTCAACATCTCCTGGATTAGTTTCCCTGGATCACCCTTACTTGTCCTTGAGATTCCAATTCAGTCACCTCTTCCACAGGGAAGCCCTTCCCTGCCTCTCGGATAGATCAAATGCACCCTGCATCCTGCCCTCCGAGACCCAAAGTTCCCATCACGGTCTGTAATTATCCATTTATTTTTGCATCCTCTGGTTGACATGCATCTCCTTGCAGTCTGCTTTGCCCAGCACTGCGTTCCCAAAGCCTGGTGACGTGAGGCGGAGCGAGCACTCCTGCAGACACGGAGAGTGACCGAACGGTTCTGGACATCAGCTACGCCTCTACCTGCCCCCCTCAAAGGGCTCTTCCTTACCTGCAGGGCCCCACATTGACACAAAGACAATCCTGCAGCTGTGCCCTCTCCCTCCACAGGGACCCTGTCTCAGCTCTGCAACAACTTGGGTCAAATGCCTCTAACTACGGATAAAGTGACAGCCAGCCCCGGGAGAGGCGGCGGACGCAGAATGGGGGCTGGGGGGGCCAGGGCTTGCTGTGATGCCAGCCCACGTGGGTCCCCAGCTCAGCAGCTTCTGCCGGCGTGACCCACAGCAAGGCACGCTGCCCTCTGGCCCTCGGTTTCCACATCTGTAGGAAGGGAATAACAACATCTGACCCACGGTGTGGCGGGGAATCACACGAGGTGCGGAGTAAAAAGCATTATATCAACTGTAAAGTGCTATATAAACCGCAGTGTATTGCCCTATAGCTGAGAACGTGGGCTGTGGAGCCAGACAGAATGGAGTGAGTCCTGCCCCTGCCCCTGGCTAGCTGGGTGACCCTGGATACCCCTTTGGAGCCTCAGTTTTCTCATCTGTAAAATGGGGGAGGGGTGGCTAATGACACCCACTTCTTCGACCTGAAGTGAACTTAAGTGAGCTAATCATACCGAGGGCCTGGCTTGTGGCACGTGTTAGCTACTAAACTACTATCTTTACTGTATATAACCCTGATTAATAAAAGGGTGGGCCAGAGAAAGTCCGATTGCTCCCAGCCAGCTGGGATGACAACAAGGCTCCTTTCCTGGCAGTCAAGGAGGCAGAATAGGCATTTTTTTCCTTCCTGAACTTTCTCTAGCTTGGTTGTGTTTCTTTTAACCACCCCTTTGCCTGGGTCCCACACTGCACTAGACTGCTGGAGATCAATGAAGACTGTGTCCTTCCCCCAAAATGAACTTGACCTTTGACCTGGAGCACACTGAGCAAATGGGGGTAAAACGAAGACATAGGATTTGCTTTCCCCACTGGTCAGAATCGCAGATTCCTTCACCCAGGCGCTTGCTCCTTCCTTTCTGTGGCATGGAATGGTGGAAACAAATGAAAGAGACCCTGGGCTGGAATCCTGCATCCGCCCCCCACACCCCCGCCCCGCCACGTGCCCTGCTAGGTCTCCTCTTCCAGCAGATCAGGATGGCCGCACCTGGTGGACGTGAGGATTCCACCAGGCGATGCAGACCAAGTTCCTACCGTGCAGGTAAAACGCGCCTGACTCAGGCTGGGCACGAGCCAGGTGCTCAGCGAATGCTGAGGCCTTCTGCATGGGGGCAGGGCCTGGCGGTCACACACCAGTAAGACCCTGGCGCCTGCTAACATTTTCTCACTTGCGTGTGGTTAGGAAGAGCTGTGGCTTTCGCCTTTGTGTCTCAGAGTCTTGGGAACCCAGAAGGCTCTGAGCACGTGTCCCTGGTCTCACGGCTTCCCGGGCCCACCCTGCTCTCTCTCCAAGCGACGTGCTGTCTGTTGAGCCCTTGCAAAGGGGAGCCAGGAAACGAGTGGACTCCTCCGTGAATCCTCAGTGCCACCCTGGTTAGAATCCCCCAAAACACACACGTTCAGATTGCAGCAGCAAAGAGACTAATGCTTGTGGAATGCCAACTAGAAACCACGTGCAGTCCACGTGTTACCTAGTTGAATTTTTGCGGCAACCCGAAAAGGCAGGAATAATTTGTTCTGCTTTACAAACGAAGTAGCTGAGGTACAGAGAACTTAGGTAACTTGCTGTGGTCACATGCCAAGATATGCTGATCTCTCACCCGCGTGCTTAAGTACACTTGCTCCAAGGACAGATCCAAACTCTCGCCACAGCTCACGTGCTCCCTCGTGGTCTAGCCCTGACTACTCTCCTGCCTCTGACCCCTGCTGCACAGGAGCCATCCTGTGCTCCTTTTGGTTCTTTCACACCACTGGGCCTTTGCACATGCTGCCCGTTTGCTTGGTATGTACTTTTTGCTCCTTCTTTACCTGGCTAACTCCAAGGCAGCCCTTAACCTAAATGTCACTTCCTCCAGGAACCCTCCCCTAACACACCTGTGCTTCCCCTACTGTGCCATCCATCAAGCTTCTCTTTAACCACTTGGTCTATCTTGTATGTTGGACAGTACGACCCACGGCAGAGGCCATGGCTGTGAATTCCTAGGGCTTGGCTCGGTGCATGGCATATGGCAAGTACAGCACTCTGTGTATCCCACTGGGTGGATGGTGGCTAGGTAGATGGGTGGGTGCTCAGGTGGATGGATAGATGGGTGGGTGGACAGACGGGTGGATGGGTGGAAAGGTGGATTGTGAGATGAAGTCACCTCACCTCTCTGAGCCTCAGTTTCTCTTCTGCAAAGGGGTCTCCCCATACCCACTCCCTAGAGACATTCACAAGCAAGATGCCAGCCCAGGGTCAGACCCACAGCAGCAGGCCCAGCTCAGCCGACGCCCACCCCCTCCGCCCCTGGCCCTCCCGGTCCTCACGGAATTTGCCAGACGCGAGCCAGCCGGTGACGGCGATGGTGATGTGCAGCTGCCTGCCCTCCGTCAGAGGCAGGAACGTGAACTCTTCAATGGCCCCGACGCGCTTCTTCATCTTATATCCTGGAGACCCAGACACGGGAATGAGGATGGAGGTGACCGAGGCTCCAGGGAACCATTGGCCAGAGTGGCCGTCTCTGCCCGCACACTCACGCCGTGAGCACCGACGGAGTGCCCTGCCCCTGGACAAGCGCATCCGTGTTCGAATTCATTAAGGGAGGTGCCGTCATTGTCCCCGATTAAGGACGAAGGTAAGCAGCTGCCCAGGGCCGGCCAGCCCCCGAGTGGCAGAGCTGGGGTTTGAACCCAGAGCCCAGGCTCTCACCACTGCTCCGTCCTCACTTGGTTCAGTATCTTTCTCCTGCCCGCACTCTTCGGGGGCAAAACACATCCCTCTTAGTAAGAGCGAGTCAAAGGGACCAAGATCTCAACAGGTGGGCGACACTCCCACTGGGGAGCTGGACAGGGATCTGTGCATGTCTCGGGGGTTGCTGACACCTGGGACGTGCGAAAACTTCCCCCGGTGGTGCTGGGAAGTGAAAGGTGGCAGGAGGACACCCCAGCGTCACCTCTGTCTGAGGCGGCTTTCCTGGCAACTTCTGGATGGTGGAAGCAGGTCCGATCAGGGTCTTCCCCAGGAGGTGTACACAAGGTGCCTGGGGGAAGAGCCAGCCTCTCCGACTCGGCCCTCGCCTGACGCAGGTGAGCTACCGCCCTGTCCTCCGTGAGGCCTGCTGCAGGGCTGGGACCAGAGCGAGAAAAGCCACGTCTCTGTGCCTCCCAGGAGCCCACCCTGGTGAGAATCTGGGTGAGTCCTTCAGGAGCTGGGCCCAAATCCCTCCTGCCCCACCATCCCCCTTGACCCCCACCTGTCAGGCCAGCTCCAGCCGCACTGAACAGCGAGGTCATGACAGCGATGCCGGCCGTGGAGCCCAGGGCTGCCGCCCCGGCACTGCCGATGATGGTCGCAGCTCCGGCGGCCACAAGCGGGGCAGCCAGGCCCCCGGTGACGCCTGCAGGGAGAGCAGCACGTAGAGTCAGGATGTGGCCTGACGGGCCCTTACCCTATCCGCTGCCCACGGCCTCCCATGGAAGCTTCTGGAAATGCTGATGAGCACGTTGACTACTGTCTGAGCACCTCCCACATGCCAGGGGCCACCTCCCAGCCAACCGTCTGCACTCTCCGCTCTCACCCCAAGCCTGGCGTGGCCTCTCGCTCTGTGTGGCCCCGGCCACCACCTTGGCTGGCCTTACCGATCAGCGTTCCGCCTCCAACAGTGGCCAGGCCTATCAGGAGACAGCGCTTCCATTTCCTCCTGTTTTCTTTCTTCTTCCGGGATGCCTCGGCCACCCTGGGCGAGAAGTGGTTGTCTTTAGGGCCAGCTGTCCCCAGACTCCTTGGGGACGTCCCTGCCTCACCAACCCCCAAACTGGGGCCCATGCCAGGTAGGTGCTCTGCCATGCAGAGTAAGGTACCGAAGTCTCCTGGGGCTCGTAGATGGGTTTTAAAAGATGAAAACATTTTTTTTTTTGAGACTTGCTCTGATGCCTGGGCTAGAGTGCCGTGGCGTCAGCCTAGCTCACAGTAACCTCAAACTCCTGGGCTCAAACGATCCTCCTGCCTCAGCCTCCCAAGTAGCTGGGACTACAGGCATGCGCCACTATGCCTGGCTAATTTTTTCTACATATTTTTAGTTGTCCAGCTAATTTCTTTCTATTTTTAGTAGAGATGGGGTCTCGCTCTTGCTTGGGCTGGTGTTAAACTCCTGACCTTGAGCGATCCTCCTGCCTCGGCCTCCTAGGGTGTTAGGATTACAGGCGTGAGCCACTGCGCCCGGCCTGAAAACATTCTAAAACCCAGACAGGGTATCTCAGTATACAGGATATACTACTTACCCAGTAGATCCATCCTAACAGGGTTGCAATTTGAATAACGAAAAGACAAAAAAAAAAAAAATAATAATAATAGCAAGAGAAATACAAGCAAGAGAAATAAGAAATAATAGCAAGAGAAATACAAAAAATATCTTTAAACAGATGGACCCAGAACAAGTATAAGATAGAATCACAGACTCCATCACCTCCCTCCCTCCCTCCTTTCTCCCCCATCCTGCCATCTGACCCCCTTCCCCCCTCTCCCGGGACATTGGGAAACCAATTCCCTTCAAGATAATCATTTCGAAGATGGGTTCGAGGAATGTCTGCATGGGAGACCTCAGCCTTGGAGCAATAGCTGGACTCGTTCAGACTTTAAATTTAAGCGCTAGAAAATCTAGCAGAAGGAAAGTGTTTGGAGTGAACTGGGGTCAGGCGAACCCTGAGAAGGGAGGTTGTGAGTGATCGGGAGTGACAAAGCCCAGTTTTCCCATTGGACATTCGACCCTCAGCGGCTCTGCTGAAGGCGGGACGGAGCAGTCATTTATGGGGGAACTCTGAACCGAAGTTGGAGTTTGGACAACTCGATGAGGAACGATAGCAGAGGATGGTGATGATAAAAGAAGAAAAGTGGTTAATATTTACTGACGGCTTCCTAAAGCCCAGCCACTGTGCTTTGTGCTTCACAGGATTTATCTTATCTGAAGAAGCAGGATCATTACTGTCCCCATATTACACATGAATTAGGGGAGCATAGGTACCTATCTCCCCAGGGACTGTGGAGTCTATTAATAGACTGTTTGTACAGCAGTTAGCATGTTGGTCAGCACACCACAAGCATGGACCAAAACAGCTGTCGTCATAATGACACTGCACCCCCAGCCTCAGTTTCCTCTTTTGTAATATGGGGACAACATTAATAACATGTACGTCATAGGGTTGTTGGTTTGTAAGGATTAAATTCATTCCTTCTTCACTAAATCAATAAAGTTTTATTGACAGTGGACTCGAGGCCGTGCTGACACGTTTGGGAGCTGCATCTCCATGGGCAGAAAAATGCACGTGCTCAATGCCAGTGCCTGCTTCCTCCCATCTCCCTGCTCGAGAACCACACGTTTTACTGAGCAATAGCTCATTCTCCAGTCGTCTACAAGAAATGGGATCAGAGTCAGGCATTCAGGGATCTGCTGTGCCTTTTGGTTTCCTGCCAACACACTTTTTCCCTAAGTACAGCAATTCTCAGTGGCTGCCTTAGAGAGAAGCAGAAACCAACCGTAGGAATCTGTTCGCACGCCATAGATGCATCTAGCAAAGTGGAGGCAGGATGTCGACCAGGATCAAGGCTTCGAGCATCAAGATTAGACGTTTACCCTATATACGTGGGCTTGAATCCTCACTCTGCTGTCGTGGTGTCGCCACCCACCAAACATTCAGTTATCCCTCTCTGTGGAAAGATGATATGTCCCTGCCCTGTCTAACTGAGTGGTCAGACAACCAGCTTTAACCAATAAAATGTAGGTAGAGGTGATGTGTGTCACTTCCGGCAGAATCTTTAAGGGCCAGTACAGGAGCCTGATCCGTCTCCTTTCTCTCTGTCCTGAGACCAGCAATAATCCTGACAGGGGTCACCCTGTCAACCTGGGACCCAGAACCAAGATAATGTGAATTAAACCTACAATCTGCAGTGCACACGTAGTACGAACAAGAAATATACCTTTGATGCTACGTAAGCCGTTGAGATTTGTTATAGCTGCAAAACCTTGCCTATCCTGCTAGATAGGACCACGTACTAGCTTTGTGACTATGCACAAGTTACTTGTCACATCTCAGTGTCTTCATCCAACAAATGGGGATAATGACAGTACTTAATTCCCAGGGGTGTTGTGAGGACTAAATGAAGGTCATCCACATACAGTGACTGGAATCTTGCCCCACAGACCCTGGCAGGAGAGCGTTCAATATGTTTGTGGCTATTATCATTCCTTTATTATTACAGTAATTTCCTCCTAAACACAGGCTGGGGATATACTTTGACCTTTAACTGCCTTGACCCTTAGTTGATGATTCTTAATTCAGTTCAAACAGGAAGGCTGGAGATTACTGGCTTTCGGCAGAGTCCAAGGCCTGAGAAGAAACTCCAGCTGGTGACAATATATGACAAGAACACGCAAGGAGACAAACGGTGTGGCTCTGTGAGTCAGTGGCACCTTGATTCAACAAACACAGACAGTCTGGAAATCTGGGGAAGAGGGACTTGAGCCCAGCTCTGCCACGATCTTGCTGGGCCACCCAGCTTTTCTAATCCGTGATTTTCTCCCTTAGGAAATGTACATGTGAAATGGCCACAGCGCCTGTGTCAAGTAGGAAAGTATAACCTGACTGCCTGCCTCCCTCTCTTCCTCCCTTCTTGCCTGCCCTGCTGCCTTTGGGACACTGTCACATCCCCGGCGTGGCACTCAGGCCCCTGCCTCCTCTAGCTTCATCTTTCCTCATTTCCTTATATATTAAATAAGTTTTTTTTTTTTCAGAGACTCCACGCTGCAGTGCAGTGGCATGATCATAACTCACCGTAATCTCAAATTCCTGGGCTCAAGGGATCCTCCCAAGTAGCTGGGACTATTTTTAACTATTTTTGTAGAGACAAGGTCTTGCTATGTTTCCCAGGCTAGTCTCAAATTCCTGGCCTCAAGTGATCTTTCTGCTTTGGCCTCCCAAAAATGCTGTACAAGTGTGAGTACAAGTGTGAGCCACTGTGCTCAGCCTCAAATTAATTTTTTCTTTTTCTTTAAGAGACAGGGTCTTGCTCTGTCTCCGGGGCTGGAATGCAGTGACATGATCACAGCTCACTGTAATCACAAATTTTGGGGCTCAGGTGATCCTCTTGCCTCAGCCTCTCTAGTAGCTGGGACCACAGGTATATACCACCATGCCTGGCTAATTAAAAAAAATTTTTTTGTAGAGATGGGGAGTCTCGCTATGTTGCCCAGGCTGGTCTTGAACTCCTAGCGTCAAATGATCCTCTCACCCATATCCTCTCAAAGTGCTGGGAATACAGGTGAGAGCCACTGTGCCCAACCTCAAATCAACTTTACAAAGACTAGCTGGATGATATGCTCTAGTCTCTAGTGCTATTCTGCTTTATATTATTATTTAAATGTTTGTTTATTTGAATCATTTTATTCAAAAAGAAGATATTTTTCCTAAAGTTACCTAGTTAAGGCACTCTCTCCTAACATGCACCTGAACAGCCAATCTATTTCCCTATTAAGCATTTTCACTTCTTAATAATTATTCTGTACTTAAAATGAATAGCTTTTCCAGTCATGGTTAATTAGGGCAGCATTTTACTCTTGCAATGACTTTAATTATCTGATTGAATTTCAACAACGAAAGCACAAGAGGAAATGTTTGCTCTGAGTCACAGAAATAATGTTTCTTCCTTTTCCTTGGAAGTGAAAATTCAGAGAATCACCCTGGACCCAAGTGACAGCCTTTTTGCTGCTATCGACTTTGCCCGATGACTAGGCACAAGGGCAAACCACAATGTCACGCGGTCACAGCCACACGCAGGTTCCAAAATGCCAGAAACTAACTCAAGTTGGAACTCCACGTCCATTTCTCAAAGACAGAGACTGACGCCGCACTGCAGATCCGAGGCAAATCCTAGGCAGATGCCAACGGCACCTACACTGCTCAAATCCAGGATCCACAGCAAATCTAGTCCCTCACTGCCACCTTATCTCCCAGGAGAGGGTGTTTCCATCCTTATCATCCTCATCACCTCCTCCTTCTACTTCTTCTTTTTTTTTTTTATCACCTGCTTACATTGACAGACTGGAGAGCTTATCTCCGAGAGGTCTACAGACACTTTTCTAGTAAAAGCTTGGAAGAATTATCTTTCCTGTTTTCCTCAGAATTAAGGAGGGAACCTGGAATTATCAACCAGGCCTCGAGGGATACCGTAAGTGACATTCAGACAGGGATACCGTAAGTGACATTCAGACGGGATATGGTGGCTGAATCAGAGGATGCTGCCGGCCAGCCTGCCACCTTGGCCCTGCCCCTCACCTTCCTTTCTTTATCTGGGAGACCCTGAGGGGGCTGTCATGAGATCAAACGAGATGGCATCTTGTGCCTGCAGGTAACAAGCACTCAGTAAAAGTCAGATGTTGACAATGTTACTGTGGTGTGAGTGGTGTCACCTCCAGCAGCACATGGGCTGACGTGTACTGAGGCCGGGGTGCCAAGTATTGCTCTATGCTTTTGATACATGTTAATTAATTCAACCCTCTTAACAACCCTATGATGCAGACACTACTATTACCCCATGTGGGAGATGAAAAAACCGAAGCACAGAGAGGTGAAGTCACTAAACAAATGAGGGAGGCTTGGATGACCTTAGGGCTCAGATGGGGACCCAGGAACAGAGGGGTGCTATGTCACACTCGAAACCCCAGCTGCAAAGAAGCAACTCGGAGTGCCCAGTGGAAAGGTCACCTCCCAGAATTACAAAACCTTAGAGTTAAAATAAATCCATATATAATTCAATCCCCTAATTGGATAGGTAAAAAAAATGGCTCTGCTGTGGGTGGGGGGAGCAACAGCTCAAGGCCAGGAAGAGCGTGAGTAGCAGAATCAAACTGAGAACCAGGTCCCCTGGCTGAACAGATGCTAGTGCTTTCCCTGGGTCTCAGATCCTTCCTGAGACCATGGGTAGAATCTGGAAGGTCCCCAAAGTCCCTAAAATTGAATAAACAATTACACGAGTTAAGCAGTTTTCTGGGGAAAGAATCTATACTAAGCATAATAATTATAATAGTCCTGTTAAAAATAGCAAATAATATTTATCGACTTGTTACTCTGTCCCAGGCCCACTTGAAACACTTCACATGTGTGAACTTATTTGGACCCCAGAAGAATCCCGTGAGGAGGAGGGTGCTGCTATTATCCCCATTTTGCAGGTGAGGACACTGAGGCCCAGTGAAGATAAATAATGCCCAATTCCGCCTGGCTGCTAAGTGCTAGAGCTGGCCTGTGTTAAAACTTCTGGTTAATATCTTCCCTGATCTGGCATTACTAGTATTTTAACAACAAATTGCTCTGGGTAATATGTATGTTTATGATAAGATTTCCAAACAATAACTGAGAGGTTCCTTAATTTCAAGGCATCTAAGACCCTCCAAATTCCCAATATATCCAAAGAACCTGGGCAGCCCCTGTGATTACGGTAATTAGCCCGAATCCAGGTACTTCTTTACTGACATGGCTCTGGCAGTCAAAGCCAGTTTGTTTTTAGGTTATTTCAACAAACCAACTTTCCTCCTTTCTCAAGGAAATACCTCTTCCCTTTGCCCCACAAACCCTGGCAAGGAGGGCTGCTCTGGCTCTGAGTTTGGCGTCAGGATTAAATTCCCGGCTGGACAGAAATGGTACAACCCCGGCTGCTCAAAGAATGCCGCCTCGGCGGAACAAAACCCCGAGATGGGGAGACGTGCCTGGTGCCAGGAGCCCATGATTAAGCTGTGACTGGGGCTGATTTATTGCTCTGGGATTAGATCCTGTGTAAGGTGTTCTGCAAAGAGTTGAGCTCTGGCCAAGTTACCAGGATTGCTTCTCTTACACATTCTTGACCATATAGGGACATCAAAGCCGCTCTACGACTGATGGGTCCAGGGATACATGAGGAAAGGGAGGACTCATGTCCACTGAGCGGTTGCTATGCGTCAGCCCTGGGACAAGCATTTTATAATATGGTCACCTTCATTCTTCCCAATGACCCAGGGCGGGTGCTATCCTTATTCCTGTTTTACAGACAAGAATACTGTAGCTTAGAAACAGGAGGCCACCTGCCCAAGGTCAAACAGCAGATGGGTGTCAGAAGTGGGATTTGAACCCAGGTCACTTGGGCCCATGGACAAGGTGTCACAAGAGCCTGAGGCAGCACAGGGTGTCAGGGTCACAGGATGTTAAAATCACAGATTCAAGGCCCTTAGCAATCGTCTATTCAATCTCCTCTTGATAATGAGGTCTAAGGCCGAGAGAGGGCAAGGCCACACAATGAATCAGGGCTACAGCTAGGACTCTCTGTCCAGTGCTCCTTCCACGTCACTGCACCATCTCTTAACAAGGGGAGAAGGGGACTCTGTTATCTGCAAAGTGCACTTAAGTGGAAAACCTCCGTCCCTGCCCGGGCCACAGGGCTCTCTTACTCAGATTCCTCCTCCTTGGTTTCCTTCAGGCTCTCGAGGAATGTCTCTTCCAGGAAATCCAGCTCCTCCAAGGGCACCTGGAGCATGGAGTTCATGTGGCAAATGAGGACTCTGGCCCGGGCATCGTAGCGCCCTCAAAAGAGAGAAACAGCACAGGCGACGGATCAGTTTAGGTTTTACGCACAGAGATGCCATCAGCAGTGTAACCGATCAAACCCAGCCCTGGAAACATCCTACCCGAATGACCCTGTGAGAGCCAGTCGGTGGAACAATGGCACAGCTTCCTGGACGGAATTCTACACAGTTACTAAAAATGTCCATCAAAAGCAAGCAGGTACTTCTCACCAGTCAACTTAGCAAAGTGCAGTGTTTCAAATCCCAAAGTGGTGAAGGAGATGACACAAACGGGCGCTCAAAGACATCGCTGGGGGGAGTGTGTGCTGGTATGGGGTTGTTGGAGGGCAATTTGATAATAGGTAACCAAGACTTTGTAAAAAATTTGTATCCCCTTTGCTCCAGGAATTCTGTTTCTGGAATTCTAATCTTAAGAAAACAACCCTAAATGTAGACTATACTTAGTAAGTAAAGGTACCGCTGCTGCATTTATAACATGAAATGGGAAACAATCTGGAGATTTCCAATACTAGGGACTTAGTTAAGTCAGCCACGTACATCCATCCAATGGAAAACTATGGGGCCATAAAAAATGATTCCTAAGAAAATCTATAATAGCTTTTGAAAATAAATGCTATGCAATGAAACAAATTTTAAAAATGGATAGAAGACTGACTTGATAATCTGCCATAAGGTCTCA
>VSMD01044839.1:0-111981 GCA_008750895.1 Mirza zaza | reverse complement strand
CCACCTCCGTGCCCGCCCCAAGGCTCAGGTCCCCACCTCCGTTCCCGCCCCAAGGCTCAGGTCCCCACCTCCGTGCAGGCCCCAAGGCTCAGGTCCCCCTCCGTGCCCGCCCCAAGGCTCAGGTCCCCACCTCCGTGCCCTCCCCAAGGCTCAGGTCCCCCCCTCCGTGCTGGCTGGTCTCCCGTGGCGCCGCAGCTCTCTCTGCAGCTGGCAGAGGGAGGCTGGGGAGTCTGAGGAGGCTGTGGTTCAGGCGGCCCCGACAGAGCCCGCAGAGCAGTGGCCGCTTGGCCGGACTGCCTTCCTTCCTATGCTGCCTCTGTGGCATTGGTCGGGGATTATTTCCTCTGCTTGACAAACAGGGAAGTTGCCAGGAGAGCCTTTCTCATTTGCTTTCTGAATTGTTTTCCTTGCAATTAAAAGTGATTTCTGCTTCCTCTGACTTCAAGCAGAAGCAATGAACTGGTTTCCCAGATCTCCTTCCAATAATTTCTTTTAAGAGGCAGAACAAAGCCAGGGGAGAATTTGGGGCTGACAGAACCACAGGTGACCCCCAGCCATCCAGGAGCCCTGGAACCCAAGGCCCCTCCACCTGCGCTCACCTGACCAGGTCCTCTTCATCATTCAGCCTTCAGTTCTGGCGTCACTTTCTGAGAAAGGCTGCCCGCACCTCTGCCCAAGGAGGACCCTCCCGATAACCTGTTCTGTTCCTTTAAGGCTCTTTGCAGAGTTTGTAATTATACATCAACTGTGTGGTCGTTGATGATACAAGCTCTGGGAGGGCACGGCCTGCAGACGTCTCAGTCACCCCGTACCCCATCGCTAGCCTGGGGGACATAGCACAATAAATAGTCTTCGAGTGAGTGAGAATGAAGGCGTTGGGTTAGGTGATCCCAGAGTCCCCTCCCTATCGTGGCACGCTTTAGTCCCCCCAGGAGAACTCGTACCCACCCCACCCTGAACCCAGCCCAAACCCTGCCATCAGCCTCCTCGATTACCCTTGCTGCTTTCCTAAGATGCCGCTGGAGCCTGGAACCTTCTAGTCTGTAGAGCTGGGCATGTTCATTCCTAGCCACCAACAAAAAAGCGACAAGTCAGTGTGGGATCTAAACAAAGAAATAAAAATCACATTAGCAGTGATCTCCAATTTGGGGGGCTTCAATTGTTTCTTTCTTCCCCTCCTGTTTCACGCCAGAATGACTTCGTGAGAGTCCCCGCGGGCGGGGCGGGCTGGCCGAGCCCTTGGGCAGCGCCTGCATCCGCAGCTCCACGGCTGCCTGTGGCCCGTCGTTCTCATGTCCCTCTTCTCCTGGGCTCTTGCTCGTAAAGTCTTCTTCAGACTCTTTCTTGATGCTGCCCCTGGGTCCCTGAGCAGAACAATCTGTCACCAAAGCTCTCTCTTAAAGCAAGGCATGTGTGACCTGTCCTCAGCCCTCCACCCGTCTCGGTGGGCCGTCTGGACCGGCCGGGGAAGCGCCGGTGTGAGCCAACCTGGGCATCTCCACGCTCATCTCAACCCACCTCAGAGAAAGACGCCAGGTTTTGCTTTCCATGAGTGATGGTTTTTCTTGACCTTTTAAGAAAAAACAGGATGATTTATGTAGACAGGTCATCTAAGCCTTTCCTAACCTGGGATTTTCACGTCGCACCCCAGAGGGAACGCAGCAGCAACGTGATGGGGGAAGGGGAAGCCACGCCTCAGCTAACCCCACCCCGTCCTTCTCCTAATCCCAGCGCTAATGACACCACTTCCCAAAGCCCCATCGCCCTGGACGGCCCTCCTGGCATCTTGGGAGTCTTTCTGTCCACCAGGCAGAGTCATCTGACACGAACTGCAAATTAGCGAGACTGGATTTCTAGATGATGTGTTGTTTGATTCCTGTGTGGGACCGTACGGTCCACATTTCCCAGTGCAGTCCTCACTCTGCACGTTCCGCCCGTCGGCCCCACGGTGCGCGTGCGTCCGTCAGATCTTACATCCCGACGGAGGGCTAGGAATGCAGGCTCCTCCTGTGCGTGGGCCGATAACGACCCTGTTCACAGGGCACCTGCCGGAGTTGCTTCCCCGGGCTTACCTGGGGCCCATTCTCCTCCTTCGCCACGAGCAGCCAGCCCTAAAAACAGGCTGAGCATTGCTGTCAGCCTCAGGCATGGCCCGTCAGGGGAGAGCACTTGGGCGGAGAACGCTGTGTGTCTTCCAGATTAGAACTTGAGTCGGAGGAGCCATTTCTGGGACAGCTGTGAAGCCGGTAGACACGCAGGCAGGCCCCGAGAGCCAGACTGTGTGATGGAGTGGAGAGGAGGCATTTGGCCCCGTGCCTCCACACGCCAGCCTGGCTCCGCCACCCCAGGCAGGCCGCAAGGAGAGCAGACAGAGCTCACCAGCCTTTCCGGGGCCAGCCTTGGAAATTTCTGGGCTCTCCTGGAGGCAGGGCTGAGCGAGGCTCACGTACTTCCTGGCAGATGCTGCAAACATGTGTCACTGCTTTGCAGACACACACTGCGGAGGTGGAGAGCCACACCGCCGGGGCAGAGGAGGTGTTCCACACGGCAGGGAGGCCACGGGCTCTGCGGCCAGACTGCTCGCCGCCGAGCCGTGCCGCCACTCCTAGCCGTGTAACTATGGGCAGGTCGTTTCACCATTCTGGGCTCACTTTTCTCATCTGAGAAGTATGGTTACTAACAGTACCTACTTCATAAGGTTGTTGCCAGGAGGAAATGGAATAATCCAGGTAGAATGTTGAGAGCTGCACTGGGCCTGTGGTGAGTCTTTAGATCGTGTGAATGAGGTTACAGGGACCTTTGGTGTTCCAGGACGATCCTTCACCCAGTGGTTCACCAAAGTACTCCCTCAAGAGCTTTTTAGTTGATGCTTGAATACCCCTGAGGATGGGGAACCCACTACCTCCTGAGTCCATCCACAATAAACTCACACCGCCCACCCCACCCCTGGACCCCACCTGCTCCCTTCCTAGCTTGTGATTCTCAGCAGCTTCCTTACGCGATCTGTCATCGACGGCCCGTTTCTCCTTCAGATGAGTCTGTTTCTTGGACAGTTTTTGTCTGTGCTGAACCTAAGTCTTTCCCAGGTGCTTCCTAGTTGGTCCTAGTTGCATCCCTGTGGCCAGACAGAAATCATCTAACCCGTCTTCCTAAAAATGGCGGTTTCAATCACGTGGAAGCCATTGGTACTGCCGTCCCCGCTCGCACCTTTCTGGACAAAGCGTCCACAGCTGCTTCTAGTGGCCGCCGAATGCTGTGGGTTTCTGTCTTCTGAAGGCACCTTGTGCTTATGAGTGCGACTTAGCTCGTGCGCACGGATCGCCACTGCATGCCGAGACACGACTTTGGGCAGACGCTGAGACTCACGGAGCCCTGAGCAAGGCAGGGAGAGCAGCGTGCGTGGCAGGGGGTGGCGTGGAGCCAGAGAACTGCGGACCGTGGGCAGATCACGAGAATGTGAGGCAGAAACTGGCATCAGGCGACATCAAGCTGGGGAAGGAACCGGTGAGTTTGCCTGCAGGTGGTAGGATGTCACTGGGTGACTTCCTGCTCAGACGGGACACTCCAGTGTGTGCTTGTGAGAGCATCGAACACGTCTTGAAGACGGGGAAGCTGGAAGTAGTTACCCGCGTGACAAACCCAAGAAAACAGAGAGAAGGAAAACGACCCAGGATCGTGGTGTCTAAAATCTAGGCCAGTGGTGGGGCGATGAGTGATTGCTTTCTTCTTTTGTCTTCCTGTGTTTTCTAATTTCTCTATAATAAGTATTTTCCATTTTCTCTGTAACTCACATATATTGTTCACACAGTAAGAATAATTTACACATGTCTAAAAATTACTTCAGAACCAAACCGGCAGGACTTGGTACCTGACTGGATGCAGGAGCCTCGAAGGCGAGTTTTCTGGCCAGCTGCTTAGGCGCGTGCTGTGGCCCCAACCGGGCTGGGGACACGAGCACGGAGCTGTCACACAGGAATCCCCTTGGCCTCGCCAGCTGCTGAAGTGAGGGCCACGGGCCGCTTTGACTCCCACATGGCCTCACTACAGCCCGCCTGGCAGCCTCAGTCCCCTGCAGGCCTGAGCCTCAGCTGTCCCTCACAGCCCGGCCGGGACAGCAGCCTCTGGAACAGCCACAGTGCCCCACGACAGCAGTGGCATTTGCCTGGGTTTTCACTCCTTAGATAACTATCTACTGAGCACCCACTGTATGCTCAGCACCAAGCCAGACAGCGAGAAGAGCAGACACAGCTCTAGCCCAGCATGCCGCATAGATAGGAAGGTTTTAAAATCACATTAAGCTGCACAACATTGCAAACTGAGGTGCTTCCTCCAAAGGAAAGGAAATGGCTCCAGGAAGAACTACAGCACAGGAAACTTCCTTGTCTGGCATCTGGGGAAGGCCTCTGGGCAGGGCTCAGGCCAAGCAGAGGACACACACAGGGGAGCTGAGAAAAGCCTTCCGGTCAGAGGGAACACGGGTGTGGCAGCCTGCGGCGGGAAGGACGCAGCGTAACCGCGGCTCTGAAAGGAAAGGTGCCTGCTGGAGGGCGTTCACGGGCAGACCATGGGTGCAGAGGTGGGGGCGGGCCCTACAGGCCCTCCCAGGGCACAAGAAGGACCCTGGTCTCTACCCTAAGAGCAGGAGCAGCCACCAGAGGTCCCAGCAGGCCCAGTGCAGAGCTCCCCGACTGGCGTCTCCTCTCTCCCACACCCTGCTCTCCTTGCCACCTGAGCCTGCGGCACCGAGGGCGGACGACATCCCGCGAGGCCGCGGCAGCCGGGCTTCGGGCTTTCCCCCCCTTCTGTGGCAGCACTTAGAACACCGTCCCCCGAAGACGCCTCCGAAAGTCGCTTTGCAGTTCGGCTCTCAGCTTTCTTCATGGCTTCGCATACTTTAACTCTGATGTGTGTACAGCCTGCTAATCAGTGGAATCGCTGGGATCCGAAAACATCTTGTTCTAATGGGAGGCTACAAAGCACTCTCATTAATTCACAGGTAAAATTATTCCAGCTTTTCTCTTTTATTTTATTTTTTTCTCTCCCCAGCTTGCCTTAATAGCTGGGGAGAATTCTTCTAATTAGCCTGGCAAAAACCACTCCACCAGAGCACGGAGCACTGGTCCGCCTCGGGTTCTGGGGAGAGGTGACCCGGTTTTGTTTACTGGTGGAGAGGTGGCAGGTGAACACAAAGGCGACACCCCCATCCGCAGCGCGGTGAAGGCCGTGGCGGGCTGGGAGCACGGGGGACAGGCGAGTCACCTAAAGACACTGACAGTGACCCACAAGACGTGACTGCAAAGGGTGTCCTTCCTGCGTGTGTCAAGGGTGGCCCTCGAGGCAATTTCCTGCACAACTGGCCCCGGGGAAGAAAGGCGGGGCCGCCCTCTCCACCACGCTGTGGCGGCAACCTCACAAGTGACTTTTTGGGGCTGGGTGTAACCTGGGGCGGCTTGCTGGTAACCACCTGTGTGCCACTTGCACGTGAAGATTGGCAGCGTCGCGTTGACCGAGCAGCCTCTGGGCGCGGGGCTCTGGCGCGGGCGAGCCGGTGAGAAGGGGCGTCTCCTCCCGCCGCGCAGCCTGCAGGCCTGGGGCACTGGCAAGCCGTGTGCCCGGGGCTTCTCGTTAAAGTTTTGTTTCTGAAGGGATCTGGGTACTTCGTAAACTTTTTTTCTTGTGGTAATATGTACATAACAAAATTTACCATTTTAACCATTTTTAAGTGTATAATTCGGTAATCCTAAGAATAGTCACATTGTTGTACAACCATCACCACCACCGATACCAGAACTTTTTCCAGAGCCACCGTGAGGGGACCTGGGAGACAAGGCCCTGCACGTGTGTCTGGTCTGCGTGGTGCTCGCTGCTCTGAGACGCTGCTTTTGGAGGGAAAGGTGCTCGGCTGCCGCTGAGATGGGCATGAGACCGTTGATGGTTGTGGGTGAAAACAGCATGTTCTTCCCTTGCAAGTGTAGCATCTGCCAGTCCTTCTCTTGGGTTTGCCTCCAAGACAGATTTGGGTTAGGCCAAATGGGGTTTACATCACTGTTCTGCCACCCACTGCCTATGTGACCATGAGCCTCGGTTTCCCCGTCTAAAAAATGGGGCTTGTGATGCCCACTGGTAAAGTTGCCAGGGAGAATGCGTGCGTTCACGTCAGCACGGCGTCCAAGCCGGCACTCGGGCACCGGCGCCCGCTCACGACTCTGTCATTGCAGGTCTGCAGGTGGTTCTGAACTCTATTATCAAGGCCATGGTCCCCCTGCTGCACATCGCCCTGCTCGTGCTCTTCGTCATCATCATCTACGCCATCATCGGCCTGGAGCTCTTCATGGGCAAGATGCACAAGACGTGCTACAACCAGGAGGGCATCACAGGTAAGGGAGGACACGGGGCAAGTGCTCGGAGGCTGTGGCTTCTCTCCTGGCTGTCCCCACGCAGCAGGGTGTGCTGGCACCACATGGCCACCAGGCCCAGGAAGGCCCTCTTCATTCCAACACCAGCTTCCCATGCCATGGTGAAATGAGAGTCAGAGATCGGTATTCTTTTTCTCTCAGTTCTAATTTTTGTTTTCATCTCTGTTAAACCAACCAGATGTGGCTGGGCATGATGGCTCACACCTGTAGTCCCAGCACTTTGGGGGGGGTGAGGCAGGTGGATCGCTTGAGACCAGTAGTTCAAGACCAGCCTGGGCAATATAGTGAGACCCTGTGTCTACAAAAAAATAAAAATTAGAAATAAAAGTTAGCCAGGCATGGTGACTCACACCTGTAGTCCTAGCTGCTTGGGAGGCTGAGGCAGGAGGATAGCTTGAACCCAGGAGTTTGAGGTTGCTGTGAGCTAGGATCACACCACTGCACTGCAGCCTGGGTGACAGAGCGAGACCCTATCTCTAAAAACAAAAAAACCAGCCAAATATAAACTTTGTTCAGCACTACTAAACACTGTTTCAACATACTACACAATTTGAGAAAACTTTTAAAAATTAAGAACCTGTGTTTTGTCAGTCTATCACTTTTTAAGCCAATCATGAGTACCTTAACATAAGAATCAGAATGTAAGAAGCAGTAATGTAAGAATCAGTGCTGCTCCGTCAGCACTTCTGTGTAGCTTGTCATCAAAAGCCCTTTCAGGAAGGCCACTTGCCCTGGGCCAGCAGGCTCATAGCCCTGAAGGTCTTTTCACCATCTTGGGGTTTGTCCCAGCTCCTCTGCAGTTCAGTCCCTATGTCTCCACTCACAGGCAGAGGGCTGGGGCCCCTTTCCCAGGTGGCAAAGGAGGACAGGCTGGAATCACCCTCTTGCTGGAAGCCAAACTGCTTTTCCTCAAGAAGGGTTAGCTCTACCCCGTGACATCTCAGTCCTTTCCTTTTTGAGACTTCTCTGTTTGTGTTCCTTCCATAAATCAATATATTTAACAGGCAGTGTGGCTCATTAAGCATCTCCCTGAATAGAACTGGAGTTTCGGTTTGCAGGGTATGCTGCAGACTGCTGTCCTAAGTTGCCAACATCTCAGCTTGACCTTTTAAAAAACATTTAAACAGAAATTGACAAGGCCTTTAAACAGACACATAAAGCATTTTAACACGAAGAACTTGCTGAAAAAAATATCCCCTACCCACCCCAAAGGGGTTAGCAATGTGAAATTTAGATACTTTTTTTTTCAAACAGTAAGATCTATCATCTTAGTTTTGGCATCTTGGTGGAGAAAGGGGGGCATCTGTCTGGAGCGTATGAAGGACACCTCATTCCTCCCTGTCTATACTGCATCTCGTGTCCGCTCAGCCCGGCAGCAAGTTACATGGACCCCTCGCTTTGGGGCGTGAGGAGGGATGGCAGCGTGTATATAATGAGGAGTGAAACTCACACTCAGAAACTGAAATAGACTCCTTGGCATAAGTGAACCAGTTTGATTGGATGGATTGACCGGATATTTGCAAGGTTTCTATGTCATTGCCACATGGCCACAGTCCTACAAAAATAAAAAATGAAAAACTACATACACACACACAAAACCTATAAACCTAAAGTCACAGAGTCACACAATCTTTCTTTGATGGAGAGTCTGTTTAAGAAGAGACCATTATTTCACTCTAGAGAGAATTTCTGAATCGCTTGAGTTATATGTTTTTAAAAGTTGAGTCTCTTTAAAATTGGGGGAAAAATAGGTCTTATCTTTAGCTAAAATTCTGAGATTGTTCAGCCTTGCTTTGAAATAAAATCAAACAGTATAATGAATAATATTTTCTCCATTAATTCAAATCCTTCCTTTTATTCAGTTTGATCTGTAGCTAGTCCTGAACCAGTAATTTTATACTAATTGTATGGCTTTTTAAGAGCTCATTTTAAGACCTCCTTAAGAAGTGACTGTAGCATGTCTAAAGTTTATGCAGTTGTACTGAAATTATCAATGACACATTTGACCCAAACTCCTCAGGCAGTCACAGAGACAGGGGGTCTCAAAGATTCCCTGTCAACTCAGCAGTGAATAACAGTATGGCATTCACTAGCAAGACTCAAGAGAGGGAACGGTGACATTCCGCCATGGAGCCAGAGACGGCAACCCTGCCGTGCAGTCAGATGTCTGTACCATGAAGCGAAAGAGAACTGCTTCAAAAACTGCATATGATTTCTATCATCATGATGGGAAAATAGCCCAAAGGATGTTTTCTGGTAGTGTGGGCTCCTCCGGGGATCTGTGAACCTTGGGTGGAAGTCATGGGTGAGTCAGTCCTCAGTGGTCTCCAGGACAGGAAGTGGTGGGTGTGGGAGACAAAGAAAACACAGGAAGAAGCCCTCCTCCCGCAGCAGACAGGGCAGCGGAGGGCTGCCTCAGTGCCGAAAACTTTCATGGCCTCTTCTGGTCCCCAGTGACAGTGGCCAATGTAGGAGCATGTTGTCCCCCTGGATAGCAAACAGAGCACCTGAGACGTTGCCTGCCTCCTGCCATGAGCCTCATCCACTTATTTATGCGATGGGTTTTATCTCTGCCCTGCATGTTCAGAAGAAGTAGACTCTCATTGTGGGAATGGCGCCGGGGAGCCGGGGTGTCGGAGAACAATGAGACGCTGGTTCCAGAGAGAGCATGCCAGGCTCCATGGGGCAGGCGGCCTCGCTGCAGTGGGAGCCAGACTCCCTGCCGGGAAGAGGGCCGAGGACCCTGAGCAGCACAAGCCTTTCCTCTCAGATGCTCTGCAGGCAGGAGCTCCTTCTCCCCTCACCCCAAACCTGCTGTCTCTTGACAATCCAGGGGCCCACGCCTTGGCGCCCGTAGGACAAATACTGCTGTATTCAGGCCTCGTCCACCTACACGGTGACTGCCACTGCCAGGAGGGCGTCGCGCAGGAACACGGACCTGCTCGTGCACCCATAAGGGAGAAGAGCAAAAACCTGTAGTCTCTGAAACCAGCCCCCAAGTGTTCTGGAGAGTTCTGTATCACCTTTGGAATGGGTCATTTTTTATTTATTTTTTTAGGTTTCAGACTTTGGATTAAATTACCATATTGCCTGCAAATTTAAATTATACAAAAGTGCCTTGTGAGCTGTTGTTAAACATTTTTAATGAGATTTACATCAAATTCTTCTTTTTATACTTTGGTATTATTTCACAGACTGTGAATTTTCTGTATTTTTAGATTTTAGAACACACTGGATTTTGAGCCATGTTTCCTATAAAGTCCGTACGAGAAAGTAGTGGTGGAGCTGGCCGGGTGGACCGTCAGGCTGCCCTTCCAGTGGCCAGTTCCTGGTGAAGACGGTCTCAAAAGAGGCAGTTTTCCCTAATCCCTGAGACATCTGCCAGGTGCCTTCTTGGTTCCTCAACAGATACATCACCATATGCCAATACCTTTTGTTTCTGGTTGTCCCATCTGTTTGATGCCGTGCAGAGCCAGGTCATCTGAACAGCTCTCCCAAGCACGGTAATAACCCCTGAGACTGGCAAAGAATTGGTTGGCTAAAACCTGGAAATGAAATCGTTTTCATTCTATTCACTCCTTAAAGTTGGACCCTAAAAAAGTAATTGGTTTTGTCTTTGGTAATTCCTCCCTGGAACCACTAACCAGAGCTTTCCCAGGGTTTCATGTTTTTGTTGGTGTTGAATGCATCTCTAAATTCCCTCCTAATTTTCGCCTCCGTTATTTTACTGAGAACTTAAGTGGACTCTCCAGAATGACTCTTCCTCTCTTCATTTCTGCTTTAAAACGTGGCGCCTGCACTACTGTGTCTGTCTCCCCCTCGTGCCCCTGCGCTCCTCCTGGGATGTGACTGCAGGAGACCAGCCCATCTTTGCCGGAGAGCTGCTCCCCCTCACCCGAGAGCGCCTGTCACTAGGACCTGCTGATCTGTGTGTGCTCACATTTTTCAAGTGTTCCCTGTAGTGCTTTTTATAGGATACCTATTTTTACCAGATTATCGCTGCTTCTTAATTGTTCTCAAATCTTTTTTATTGTTGTTCAAGACAGATTTAAAATAGCAGAGCAGCACTTGAGCTTTTAGATAATCTTTCTGAATCCTGCCCCTTTCCCTCTTATTAATGAGACCACTTCCCCTTGATGCCATTTCTTTTAAATGTCTATTTGTAAAACCCCCAAATATGTTTTCTTTCCTGGAGGAGACGCAGAACTCACTCGGGCAGCCTCCCTTCGTGGGTCCCTGCACCGCCTCGGGCATCAGAGTGCCGGGAGGGCTGTCGGATGTGCAGGCCCGACTCGAAGGTCAGCCACGTCCTTCTTCTGCTAAAAAGCAAAACATAAGAAAGGAAAATCAAGCTTCTTTACTCTCGCTGCCTTCTCCCTTTGCCCAATCCCTCTGATCGTGCTGGCACTTCTATCACAGTGACCGCACACCTCCCTCTGGAAAGCCAGTGCTGCGATGGGGAGAACCGAGCACAATTTACGGTCCACTTTGTTATTGGTATTCCAGTCTCTCAGCACTGAGCTTTTAGGTGCTCATCACCCACTTTTTCATGTATTATAATATCTAGGTTTGAGAGTCACTTTTTAGTTTTTGTCTTCTTTATAGCCTCACATCCAAATTTCTAAAGAATTCACAATTTCAAAAGTCACAAAAAAATTGTGACTAGAGGATGGCTTAGATTAGCTGCACTGAGGGAGCCCTCCTGGGAGCCAGACCCCAGAATAAGGAAGAGGCATGAACACTCTCATTCCTCCAGCAGGGCAGGGACCAGGAACACAGGCCTTTGCACCTGGTCAGTGAACAAAGGACCTACACGCAACGTTGAGCACCAGGCCAAGAATAAGCCAGGGAGCAGTGTGATCCGTAACACCCCAAACCTGGACTCAGCCCAGATGCCCATCAGCTGGCAATCGGGCAGACACACGGTGCGGCGCTCTGCTCGGCAGTGAAGAGCAGTGGGCTCTGGGGAGACCGCAGTGGCACGGACGGCGCCCAGAGACGCTGTCCCAAGGGAAAAGCTCAGTGTGTGCTTGCGTTTATGTGAAATTTCCAGAAAAGGCAAAGTGATGGGGACAGAGTGGGCCAGGCTGCTGGGGCTGGGGGTGGGAGCGAGGACCAGCTGTGAATGGGCACACAGGAATTTTAGGGGGCGATGGAAGTGCTTTAAAATGGATTGTGCTGATGGCTGCACAATTATGCAAATTTACTAAAAATAATTGAGCCATACATTTACATTGATTAATTCCAAGGCATGTAAATTATATTTCAATAAAGCTGAGAGAGAAGAGGAGGAGGAGGATGAGGCCACAAAGATGACCAAGAAGATGATGATGACAATGAAGAAGAAGAGGCGGAGGAAGGGGAGGGGAGCCACTGTCACTGTCACTGGGAAAACACAACCAGGCGCATATTTTCAACCATAGCATTCAGTTCCATTCTTCTAAGAATTATCTCTTAGTTAAAGATTAACGTTTCTCTTCCTGTCTTCCTATTTGGAGCCAACAGTTTCAAATTGAAAGCCACAAACCGAGAAACACTGAGGAAACCAGGAGCAATCATCGGGGACCTGCTGACCGCCAGGGAGGCACGGCCGCAGGCCCTCTCCGGAAGTTTCCCTGCTGCCGGAGGCTGTCCTTGTTAGAGTGGCGCTTTCTTCTGTTTGGTGCTGTCATTACTTTCTGTCAGGACAAGGCAGTGTCCTTAATTTCACAACTCCTGTGAGCTCCACACATCGCCTTCCACGCCAGGGCTGAGCCTGCCTCGGTATTTTAGCGCAGTGACAATTATCAGGTCTGCCGGGTCCTGTCTAGCTTATCAGCGATCCCCAGGCCGGGACGTAGGCCACGCCTTACTCCAGCGATTTGCTGGCGGCAGTTCCCAGCATGGAGAGCGAGCCCGGTGCCGCCGCGCACAGTGTGCCCCCACTTGTGTGCTGGCGTCTCCTGGAAGCCCTGTCTGTGCCCAGCAGGTGTGCCCCGTCACCTCCGCCGCTCGTCTCCACCAGAGGCCAGAAGACGACTCTCCTCTGGAAGATGTCACTGCTGGGAGCGAAGGGCGGAGCCGAAGGCCCACACGGGAGCGTGGGACGCAGGCCGAAGCACCTGGGCTCACACGTGGGCGGCTGCTCCCTGTGGCCACCGTGTACCCTCTGTCCCCAGCTGTGTAAGGTGTCACTGTGAGGTGACTCGAGTCCCTGGCAGTGTGTCCTGCAATAGGGAACGGGCCCTACGTAGTCAGAAAGCGCTGTTGGACCCAATCGATGTAGCCTCCCTCTGTATTCCGGTGGAAGTGTCTAGAGAGAGAGAAGGCAGACTGCCTGCCATTTTCCAGGACAATTTCCACTCGAAATGGTGGCACCATCATTATTTTTTGGTTTGCTATTTGTCTATGATGCTGACACCATAGTCAGGATGGGCACTGGCCCTGCCGTCTTTGAAATCAATCACTGAGGGTAAAAGACAGCTTTTATAACAATCCGTTGAAAGGACTGATCTTCTGAATGGCTGGCAGCCTGAGACAGGTGCCTGGTTTCCGACGCCTAACTCCCGTGGGACTGCGTGGCGTGTGCTCTGCATCGCCGTCGCCGTGGCGGCGGTGTACGTCCCACCCACTGATCCCACCACTTTCCCTCTAACTCCTTTTCTCCTTTCTCTGCCCGCCTCCCTCGCTCCCGTCTGCTTCTGTCTGCTCTTTCCCCGTGGCTATTCGAGATGTCCCAGCAGAAGACGACCCTTCCCCTTGTGCACTGGAGACCGGCCACGGGCGGCAGTGCCAGAACGGCACGGTGTGCAGACCCGGCTGGGACGGGCCCAAGCACGGCATCACCAACTTCGACAACTTTGCCTTCGCCATGCTGACGGTGTTCCAGTGCATCACCATGGAGGGCTGGACGGACGTGCTGTACTGGGTACGTAGCGGGCGGCGGGCGGCACGGCTGAGGCTGCAGGCCGTCCCTCAGCACCCCCTCCGCCCGCCCCCTGGCTTTGGGGTCACACACCCTTCTTCATGGAGTGGTTGAGGAGTGTCTTTGGTTTCTCCCAGGTCTTGCCTGAGAAACAAAGCATGAACTCTTCCCCTGCTGAGTCCTCTGTCCCGATTAGACGGGTCAGCGTCTCCGACCCAGTGCGAGGCACCGCGTGTGGCCGGTGCCCTGAGAGAGCTGGCCAGGCCCGCACGCGGGGCTGCTCAGCCACGCTCCCGCTGTAGAGCCCTTTTCTCGTCTCTTTCCCCAAAGGAGGGCCAGAAGGTGGGATTATGAATTCTTTGGGCTGAGGAGAAGAGTCAGGCCTGGTCTGAAAAGAAACTATTTAAGGAAACCACTTTCATTGAATAGCGTAGTGTAGCATTGTGATATGCAATTATACTTTTATTTTTCATACTAATCTTACCTTAACATATTAGAATTGTCCATCAAACAAATGCATTGGCATCATTTTTACTGCTATGAGAACACTCTGCCAGCTATGGGATACCTGTCTGGAAATACCGCTTCTTGAGTGCTGACCAGTCAGTAGTGAATCTTCTTTTACTTTAAAGACACCCCCTTATCCAGCAGGCTACACTGCCTTTGAGCCACTAAAAAGCCAGATTTTCACGCAGCCTATCCCACTGCAAATGTACACACTATATCTGAGCTGTCTCCATTCTGGCGGAGTCAAGTCCATTATTAGGACAAACTCCAGAAAATATATTTTTTGTAGTATCTCCTACTTCAGCTTGAGACATGACTTGCCAGAATCCAGTGTTGTTCTCCAGAACTTGGGTGAATAAAGCATGTTGCCAGTCTTAAAAATACCATCTCTCGGCCGGGCGCAGTGGCTCAAGCCTGTAATCCTAGCTCTCTGGGAGGCCAAGGTGGGCGGATCGTTTGAGCTCAGGAGTTCGAGACCAGCCTGAGCAAGAGCGAGACCCCATCTCTACTATAAATAGAAAGAAATTAATTGGCCAACTAATATATATAGAAAAAATTAGCCGGGCATGGTGGCACATGCCTGTAGTCCCAGCTACTTGGGAGGCTGAGGCAGCAGGATTGCTTGAGCCCAGGAGTTTGAGGTTGCTGTGAGCTAGGGGCTGATGCCACGGCACTCACTCTAGCCTGGGCAATAAAGTGAGACTCCGTCTCAAAAAAAAAAAAAAAATACCATCTGTCCCAGAGTTTTGCAAATAGTCAAATTTATTTGGCCATCATGAAAACAGTCTAGAGCCTGCTTGGGGACCTGTCTGCAGGCGAAAGCAGGGAAGAGTGAGAGGGCCGCGGTGCCTTCCCGCGGAGCAGAGCTGCCAGCTAGAAAGGAGACAATGCCAAGAGACCTATTGACTTCCTGAATCAGAAGGAAGGGTTTTGTAACAGTTCAGAGATGTGGTGCACAGTATTCTGTCTTCTAATTGTTTTTTTATAAGCACCATGTCCTGTTGATTCGAAAACCCTCTTTTCTCAGTTTTTTATACCAAGACCCAGTGTAGCTATGAAATTTGTACCTCTCTGTAAATGACTACTTGAAACTTGCCTGGATACCTTGTACCCAGCAAACATTTTTCAAGTATCCTTGCACGACAGGGCTGCTCCTGGGCTCTGATGATTAAGCCCTAAACGAGAACCAGTTCTGTCGGGGAAGCTAACTAAACTCTAAACTGAATGATGGTGGCATAGCTGGGCCCATACCACAGCAAAGTTGCTGAGTTGTGATACTTACAGAAAGAAGACAACAGTCCAGTCCCCTCTGCCTCAAACTAAAATGAAACACTGAAAAGCATTTCTCAGGCTAAGTTCTCAATAAGAACTTAGTTTTGAAAACTTTGTAAGACAGAGAGAAGGAATTGAACTTATTACACTTAGGCAAATTTATTTTACTTAACAAAGCAAATCAAGTTCCCAAGTGGCCCTAACTGGTCCTTCTTCCTTGGGTGGGTCCCTCTGACCAGCCAAGGACAGAAACACCCTTGTGCCAATAGGCAGTTTCTGCCGTGGGCCGTGGTTGCATGGGACTGTGCTTTGGGGTCTCGTCCCCTGCGCTTCAGACCTGTGCCTTACGCTACTGTGGCAACGCCATTCATGGCACCGAATTGAGGGTAGGTGGCAGCTGGTGGGTGGGTGCAGGGTGGGGGCATAGGTATAATTTCCTTTGCTAATGACTGTGCTGTGTTTTTGTGATCTTACTTCATCACTCCCCCCTCCCCACCACGAGTCATTGATGCCCCACCAGCCAGATGTGGCCCAAAGAAACCCTGCCAGGATGACAGCCAGAGGGAGGATGAGAGACGCACACAACTGCAGCCACCAATTTGCAGCAGCTGTGCTGTGCTCTTCCCTGGGGGCCTGACAGCGCTCGGGCTGGGAATGGAAGAAGTGTCAGAGGTGAAGGAACAATCCCAGGCTCGTGGGATGTGCCTCTCTCTGATTTTCCCAGCGCCTCTCCAGCATGGCTATTCGTGTGTGTGCACATGTGTGCACATGTGTGTATGTATGCACACACACGTGCACATGTGCACATCTTAAACCGAGATGCCTTCTGCTTGGGTACTCATGATAGCAGCACTCCCTAGCCCAGTGCTCCTGCTTTTGGACAGTTTCTCTAATTGCTTTGGCCTTTCTGTGGCCATTCTTTCCTTTTTCCCTCCGCCTCTTCCTTCCTTTCCCTCCAGTTTTCCCCTTCCTCATCCTCTAGGCCTGCATCGCCAACCCACAGACTCTCAAACCTCAAAGTGTTTTAGCATCAAACATGGAGCTTTCTAAATATAAAATAGCCAGACCTTCCTCCAAGCCATTGAATTAGAAGCTCCAAAGTAAGGACCCTGGTTCCTGCATTTTGAGAAAGCTCTCTAGGGGTTCTGATTTCCAAGCTGGAGTTTGAAAACCCTCAAGGTCTAGCCTTCTGAACCCACATGGTGCTGCTATGATGCCACTGGATCTGAACTCACCTGGAGAGGTAGTTTCCTTAGAGAATGGGAAAGTAGTGTCTTCCATGCAGAATAATGAATTTCCCTTCAAACCTACAGGGCATGTCAGGAGGCTTGGGAAAGAGCAACTAAGACCTTCAGGTATAGCAGTGAATGGAGACCCAGGAGTGGGGCCTACTCCAAACCACCAACAGCCAATAGATGCTCCTGGGTCATTAAAGCATCAAAGAAGCAATTGACCAGTCACATGGTATGGCCCGAGATAGGAGGGAACAAGAAGGTCACCAGTAGCAAATGGCAGACTCCTGCCTCCTGCTGTAGGTGACATAGGGTCTATTGCTCTTTTTCTCCGACATCTGTTGTTGCATTATACTGTCATGTTCTCGAAGAGTTACTGGACTAAAAATAAAATCAGACTTGGTCAAATAGTACTTGAACATTGCCTCAGCTAGGAAAGCCATTGGCCACGCACTGAGTTGAGGCCAATTAAAGCATTCCTTGTACCCAGTGCCCTGCTGCAGGGGTCTGCAGGTAACAGGGTAGGAGGGGTGCTGCGCATTTGGAGACTAAACCAAAACTCAGGCTTGAGTTGTGGTTTCCTTGAGGAATTACTTCTTAAGCCAAAGCCTCACTGATTACTCCCCAAATCTTCAAGCCTCTTAAAACATAGGTGGTCGGCGAGGGGTGTGGCCAGATGAGCAGCGCTGACCTTCCGCAGGCACAGCGAGGTGCCAGGAGAGGGAAGAGCCCAGTGCTGTGTCACGTGACTGTCAGTTTCCATTTCTACTTTCAGGTGTTTGGCCTTTTTTTTTCTTAAACTAAACATCCTCACCTTCTGCATATATTCAGGACTGCCTGTCCCATGTGGTCTGGGCATGTGCCCTCCTAAAGACACAGGCAGCTGTCTGACCAAGCTGATTGACAGGACTCTATCTGTAGGATTCAGACTGCTCTGAGAACTCGGGTTGGCTTGAAGCGCTGTGCAATGCCCCTTCCACACTGTAACCGGATCACAATTGGGTGGCTGTGGCACCAATCAATTAAATACCTTTTGAGTGCTGACTGTGCCCAACACTTGAAAGAGCCCCATGCTGGTGGGAAACAGGATGACCTGGCCACCAGCCTGGGGTTTAGGACACCCAGAGAAGGTCGCATGTGAGAATTGCAGGGAAGGGGAGCAGTTGAGTGTGCTGGAACACACGGTTCTAGCTCTTTGGGAATCCAGAAGCCTGAGTAATTCTTCATCAAATGCTGTTGTCCTCTGTTCACCCCATGCCCTTCTTAGCAGGGCCCTGAGAATGTTGCGCGCTGCAGCACAGTAGAGCAGCACTGGTCTACGCTATCCAGGGTTCGCGCCCTCCCTGCCCACTGGGGTCACCCTCTTCTGACACCTCCCGTTACCCCCCCCAGTCAGTTTCTCCATGATCAGTTTTTCTACTGATTTTTTTTAAGTTAAAAATTGAGCTTAAAAATAAGGTTAGAAGGAATACTTAATGAGAAATCCTCTGAAGGAAAGATTTTTAGAATCCCAAATGGTATCTTCTCTAGTATCTGGGATTGCTTTTGGTTCAGCCAACAGAAGACCTTAGGAACAAAAGTCAAATGTTTTGATTTGTTGTAAGTCAGTTGTCAGCTCCACACTTCATCTCTCATCCCACCCGCTTGTCTGGATGTGCCGAGAAGGTATCCCACTAAGTTCACACGCACACACACACAGACAAGACAGCACTCACCTCTGGTCTTGGTGCTGCTGAAATATCCCTTGTCTATGACAAAGGTCTTTTTCATTGAGGCAGTTTGAATCTGGGTGTTTTACCCTATTTTCCCACTCCATCTTGCCTTCAGAACGCCACCTCCGTTCACTACAGAATATAGACAGTGAGTCTCTGAAGACATCGAAAAACCAGATGTGGTGGTGCCGAATTCCACTGAGGTCGCTCCAGGGAAGAGCTGGGGACGGCCCCCAGCGGGGCGGAGACAGCCTGCGGGGCTCTCCGGGGCGCCGGAGTCAGGGGTTAGGTCTTGCTTAGGGCTCTGCTGCCCGTAACCTTCAGTCTGCCCCAGAGCGTCACCCACTTAGCGCACCTGCTGCTGAAAACAGAGACCCCGTTAGCTAAGCAGGAAACGGGCCCTTTAGAAACGTATCAAGGAAGAGAATCAGTATCTCTCAAAGCCATTATTTATTTACTTGAGTTTTATTTTATTCATTTTGCTGATATTAGATGAGTCGTTATTATTCAATTATTCAATTTAACAAACATTTATTGAGCGTTACTATGTTCCCAAGACTGGGCAGGGTGGAGGTGGGAGAGCAGAGAAGAACAGTCAGGCTGCCCTGCAGACATGTGGGGCCCACAGAGGGTGAGGCTGAGGCTGCAGGGCGCCCCAGGAGCAGCAGCCCACGGGGCTCACAGGTTGAGGCTGAGGCTGCAGGGCGCCCCAGGAGCAGCAGCCCTCGGGGCTCAGAGGTTGAGGCAGAGGCTGCAGGGCGCCCCAGGAGCAGCAGCCCTTGGGGCTCAGAGGTTGAGGCAGAGGCTGCAGGGCGCCCCAGGAGCAGCAGCCCTTGGGGCTCAGAGGTTGAGGCAGAGGCTGCAGGGCACCCCAGGAGCAGCGGCCCTCGGGGCTCACAGGTTGAGGCAGAGGCTGCAGGGCACCCCAGGAGCAGCAGCCCTTGGGGCTCACAGGTTGAGGCTGAGGCTGCAGGGCGCCCCAGGAGCAGCAGCCCACGGGGCTCAGAGGTTGAGGCTGAGGCTGCGGGGCTCAGAGCACTCTGGAGACAGGGCTTGCAGGCCTCGGGGCTGGACGGGGCCTAGAGAAAGCTCCTCTGCCCAGGGAAAGGACGCTTTGTGCCCACTTGGGAGGCCTGCATTTTAGGCTCCCTCAACACACCCCTTTGGCTGTGAGCCAGTGTCCCTTACACAGATCTACAGACTGGGGGCCGCCACTCTCCACGGTCTCCTAACCTCCCACTCAGTGTCAGTGCACGATCCCATCTGGTTTTAGGGGCTTTTTTCATACGTGGAGGAGTTGATTTTGTCGGCTTGCCTCGGCGCTAGGAGCCTGCTGCTGCTCCCCCACGGAGATGAGGCTCTCATGCTCAGAGGCGCTCCCAAGGCCTCGCCTGCAGCAGGGGCGGGCGCAGGAGCCAGGTGCAGCCTGTTCCCTGCCTGCTGCGCACCTAGTGACCCATGAGGTGGACTCCCGTGTCCCAGCAAGCAAGGTGACCTAGGGCATGAGTGGGCACAGACTGACAGACCCCCTGCCCTGGGCTGACTGGCATTCACTGGCAACAGCAGGTCCTGCCCTCTAGTGACACTCGGTTTAAAGCCCTGTGACTTTTATGGGTTTACACCTCTGCCTTTTGATGGCAGGTGACAGCGTCTCTCAACATTCGCTGGAACCGTTCAGTCCTTTTGGACCCACAGTGCCTGTGGGAAAGGACGCGCACAACTTGGAATGCAGGATGTCAGCTGGGACCAAAAGCAGCCTCAAGAGGACTGGGCAGGGAGGGGTTGTTCCTCAGTTTATCTTTTTGGGGAAAAACAAATGGTGGATTTGAGGGCTTGAGGCTAGAGTTGCCCTCAAGGAGTTAAACCATGGTTTCAGAAGAGCCTCTGGCATTTTCCATTGAGTACCCCCTTGCCTCTGGCCGCTCACCCTTGGACTGGACAGGCTTCGTCCTGTCGGTCTTGGCCCGAGGCCCTCGTGGCTGCAGGGCGGACGGCAGGGCACATTTCGGGCGCCTGCCTTAGGAGAGTCACAGACCCCAGGAACGTCCAGCCTCGTGGTCTGAGCAGACCTGGCCTGTATTTCACCTCCAAATAAGGGTGTCAGCAATTTGGGGCACTTTTGAAAAATATGGTTTTATCTATTCTTTCTCTCCTTAGTAGCCCCACTCCAAATGATTTGAGACCTCAGTCTCCTCGAGGCAGGCGTCGCCCGTCGCCCTACTCCAGAGCACCCAGCTCTGCGTGCTCCCTCCGAGGCCGCCCCCAAAAGTAGGTGGTCCCGAACAGAGAGGAGAAAGTAGGAGAAACAGGGGCCCTTTCCTTTCAGACCAGAGCTGGCGGCCAGGGACTCACCTCCCGGTGGCTGCAGGCGCCGCCACCAGGAGGCAGTGGTTCTCTGAGGCGCCTGGAAGCTCACTCATCTTCATTCGCCCCCTCCCACCCCCACCTGCTGTCCCCACAGCAGCGGGGCAGGGACCGTGGTCCTGAGGTCTGGGCTGCCCGACCAGAGTCCCTCGTGGTCTGGGAGCCCCGCCTGCGTGTGGCGCAGGGCAGCGCAGGCTGGCCCCGGGCCCGAGGGAGGCTCCAAGGTGTGTGGGCCTGTGTGGCCTTGAGAACTGCACTTTCCGCGAGGTTAGGTGTTCGCAAAGGACCAGCGAGGAGGGGTTTCATGTCAAGGAGGTTGGCTGAGCGCCACCCAGCGCCCCTGCCCGCGGGCCGCTGCCCAGGCTCAGGCTCCGGAGGCAGCTCCCTGAGGGGAGCGGGTGAGCCTGCCCCTGCCTCCTGGGGCTGGTGTCCCCACCAGTCCTGAGGACAGCGTGATCTGGGATCCAGGGAGGAGCGGGGGCACGTGCTCATAGCAGACCCCTCTGCCGCTCCGTGCCCAGCCCTTGCTGGGGAAGTGCGTCTCTGGGCTCGGGCAAAGCAGCGGGTCTGCGCCCGGGCCCCGGGGTGCACCCCCGAGGCCCGCACACAGTGCTTGTATGTGCACTTGTTCTGGCGAGAGTCCACCGTTCCCACCAGCCCCGGGAAAGCAAAGCAGCACTGCTTCCTAGAGGGAAAGGAAGGCGTTGCTTCTGACTGGCCGGCCGGGTCTGCCGTGAGAGAGGGAGAGCCACAGGACACCAAAGGCTCCGCACGACCTCGGACCCAGGTCTCCAGCTTCCTCAGCAGGGCCTGGGACTCCCAAGCCCTGGGCCGTTTCCAGCCCCGTTGTTCTCACAGTAGCCGTGAGCCCAAACAAAGCTCAGCATCCTGCACGTACGTAGTCGACACTCAGCAAATTCTTGTTGAACAGGCGTGGACTCTGACATGGCCACTGTGAGGGATGACGTCACAGCCCTCATGAACTGAGACCTGCAGACCCTGGCCTGTCGTGGCCACGTGGCAGTCCTCGTGGCGGCCAGTGGTCAGCTAGCTCCCTGCAGCTCTCCTACCTGCCCCTCCCTACACTCGTTTCATCAAACCTGCTTCCCCTCGCTTTGCTGCAGTTTCGTGTTTCTGCTCTGCGAGATGGAGGCTTTTATTGAACGTCCCACTGCAGGCTTGCTTTTGCTGCACTCTTGGTTCATGCAGTTGCCTTCTGGACACAATAAGTCTCCCAGGCTCGCTGGGATAGGCACCAGGTTTGACGCACAAAGACCTCCCACCCTGCCTCTCCCAACAGCTGCTATTTTGCTGGATATTTTAGTGGTTCAGCCGCTGGGAAAATCCTCCGTCCTGCAGCCAGGGAGGCTGCACCGCTGTGGGCTCCATTTTTAACAATTGCCAAGTTCCAGAAACCCCCGTTCATTGGTCCTTCACAGGACCACAAGGACTCTGGGCTTCCTTCCTGCCCCTTCACTCCTTCGCCCACAGCGGCCCTGCAGAGCAGGTGGCACAGGCACGTGGGATGCACCAGTGAACACAGCAGCCCAGGCCCACCTGTCTTCATAGCGCTCACATTCTAGCACGGGAGACAAAATGAATAATGGAGGTACGAAATAAGTAAATGACACAGTTATAAAGTGATAAGTGCTGTGAACAAAGTAGAGCAGGGCACGTGGGAATGACATAAACTCAGGTTAAGTTGAACTTCCTGACTTCATGGTTACGTGGCGTGTGCTGGGAGCTCTCCGTCCTCACCTACTCAGTCCAGCAATCCCCACACGCGGTGTTTGCTACAGGCCCTGTGGCTGCATTTGCTGGGTTTCTCTAACCAAATATAGTAATGTCAGATAGCTATTAATGGATCAGTAAAGAACATGTAACCCTGCAAACCAGCCAGACTAGGTAGGTCTCTCAGTTCTTCTCAGTATTTTTTATTCCTGGTACACAAAGAACATAGCATTTATTCAGCTACTTAAGTAAATGGTCAAGTTGCTCAGAGCCACAAAGCCATTGATATCTGCTCGTCTGAGGTCCCTGGGGTAGAACCTGTGGCAGTGCTTATCAAACTGTAGCACACCTTCGACTCACCTGGGGTGGTTAATATGCAGACTTCCAAGCCACACTGAGGACGTGGGGCAGGGCCCAGGGATCTTCTTTGTTAACAATTCTCCCGAATGATTCTGGGGCCGGCAGCCTTCTCAGCACACCTTGAGCTACACTGCTGTGCACCTTAGCAGAGGGTGTGGTGAGTCGCAGCACTTGTGTGCTTATGCTTGAAGTTGGGAGCTGCAGATAGAACCACGTAGGGCAGTGGTTCTGGGACGTGTATCAGAATCACTGCAGGGCTTGTTAGAACACGGGTTGGGGGGCTCACCATGAGAGTGTCAGGGTGAGTCCGAGCATGTGCATTTCCAAACAGGCTCTCAGAAGACACTGATGGTGCTGGCCCAGGGGGCCATGTTTTGAGAACCACGAATATGCATCATTCAGGAAGCTTGTGTACCTTAGGAAGTTGGGTTTATGTGAGCTCGTTTCACAAGGACAAAGTTGGGGCTCATTTTGGGAAAGCTAAGACTAAACCCTGTTTAGTCAGAAAGCATCAGAAGAAATAGATTTGAGAAACTGAATCAGAATAAATTTCCTCTTTGATAAAAGCCTGCTCTGTAAGTCATCTTACTTACATCTCACTCCGGCGAGTGGTGAGCTGGTGAATGCCTAACAGCCCCTTCCCGGGGTGGGGTGGAGGGGCTGACTCAGTGCTTGCCCATTTCAGTGGTGTGAATACCCCACGTGGCTGTTGTCAAGCTGCCACCGTGAAGCCACTGAACATGGAATTGGGAAGGGTGAGCTCTGCCTAGCCCAGAGGGTCCAACCCTGGTACGTGACTGTTCCAGCCATGGTAGGGGTCTGCGAGCTGTCTCCACCATCCAGGTAGTTCCAGTCCAGGTCCCAGGTTAGGGGCTGTTTCCATCTAAGCTGCAGTTGCCGACTGAAGAAACTTTCTCGGAATACATAAACCAAAACGGCTGCCTTTCCTGGCCCTGGCCTGCATGCTCACACAGCACGGGGCTTAGCCCGCAATGCCAATGTGGGCCAGGACCAGGTGCAGGCCCTTCAGGAAGATCTCCTAACTCACACTTGCTCGAGAGTGTCAGTCCTCCAGGCCACACTCCTCACGCCGAGGGCACTGTGCCTCAGAGTGCGATGGAAGACTTAGTGGCCACATAAGCCCAACTCAGCTAAAGCCATCCCATGCTGAAGAAATTATTTTTCAAGGTGACCCACCTTCTAAGACGAGTGACTAGAAAACATTGGAGGAATTTTTCTGTTCCAGAAAATAAAACAACAGAGAGAGCCAGACATTCCTCTTGAGGCAGAGCCCTGAGGGTCCTTTGCAGTCACAGGGAAGTATTTGAATATAGATGGTGTCAAGGGTGACAGTGAGTCTTGAGCCAAAAACCAAATTCAGCCCCATTTATCTCCTCGAGACCTGTCCACGTACCTTTCTACCTGCCTCTTGCTCTAACTCAGTTCTGCTTTCTCTCTTCCTCACTTTCCCTCGTCTTTCCAGATGCAGGACGCTATGGGCTATGAGTTACCCTGGGTGTACTTTGTCAGTCTGGTCATCTTTGGATCCTTTTTCGTTCTAAATCTGGTTCTCGGTGTGTTGAGCGGGTAAGCTGACCGTTTCTACGTCCTCCTTACAATGCAGCCGAGCAAGGTCTCAGGTCCCAGCAGACCATTGCCAGGATCCTCAGGGACGGGACCCTAACAGGCCCAGGAAAACCAGAAACAAAAGTCTCCATTCAACCACAAATCCTGACCCCGGCTGGGCAGGCTATCTGGCCTCTGATTGGCACCTGGAGGATCCGGCCCGGTGCTGCTCGGGTCAGCGTCCCGGGCGCCGGTGAGGGGCGCTGGCCGTGCTCGGTTGCTGAGTGTGTCTCACTAACTATCATTCCGTTTTTCCAGGTCAATGATGCCGTAGGAAGGGACTGGCCCTGGATCTATTTTGTTACACTAATCATCATAGGGTCATTTTTTGTACTTAACTTGGTTCTCGGTGTTCTTAGCGGGTAAGCAGGACCAAGGAAAAAGGTCTTGATTTTTTCATTTGTTTTTTATTTACTCTTTTTACTCTTCCTGGCTCTTCTTTTTCTGGCTCTGTTGAACCTTGGGTAAGGGGTCACCTTGGGAGCCTTGAAGTGAATGTCCTTGGCCTGGCTGGGTAAAGGTCAGACAAGAATGAACCCAGTGGTTTGGGTGGTAGACAGGGGAGACACGTCTGGTCCTCTCTGTGTCTCGCCAGCTCATCCGATGCCTGCGCAGCCTCAGGCGGTCATTCGGGTAGGCGGGATACGTCTGTTTGTGCCTTGCTGACATCCTTAGCTTGAGCGGGACCGGTGCGGCCACGTGCATTTGAGGGGTTCATAGATTGGCACTTTCCACGTACTCGGCAGCCTGCGGGTAGGCACTTGCTTGCCCTCTTGGGCCGGTCACAACTTGTGGCAGGCTGACGGAAAAGATTTCACCTCTCTGCTACCCCGTGGTGAGCCGCCCAGGGTAAGAAGGGATTGGTTTCAAACACGAACAACAAATACAGGCTCAAAATCTCATTATTTTCAGTCCTGACTCGTGGACTGATCCGTCCATTTCTCGGTTTCCTTTTCTGAATGGGAGGGACACTTACCTGTTGAAGGCCATAGACTGCTTGAGAACAGAGATGGAATATACCTTTCTTTAAATTTACCTAGTTTACCTGATTCAGCCCTTATTCAGATGAAATCATAAAAGTAGCATGTGGCTGGAGCGCCCAGTAGCCCCAGGGTGGCCACCTCTTGTCTGTGGAAATGCACGGAGTGTTTCCTCAGTCCACCCTCTTTGGAAGTGCACCTCAGCCACGCCAAGGCCTGATACCCAAAGGCTCCTGGTGACCTGCTCCCGGGTGACCCACTCTGCTGCCTTTGCTGCGGGGGTAGGGCAGTCTCTCTCTGCTCTGCTTGAGACAGATCAGCTGCTTTGAATGGCCGTTCCTAGAAATCTAGAGACCTTGATGCTGGGAGACATTTAAGCATAAGGAGAAAGGTTTCTCTTCACTGTCACTCGGTGTACAAATGGAGCACAGCTACTCCACCTCCTGTGCAGTTTAATGCAGGGCAGGAGCACTGGGGTCACCTTTGGAATTGGTGAAGGGAAGAACCTGCCGCTGCCCTCAACCCTTCGAGTGGTGGGCTAGGTTAGAGCCCCGGGTGGCATCGTGCCCTTTGCCAAGGCGAGGCCACAGGGGACCAGTATCCCTTCCATCAGGGATAGAAAGGACAAGTAGAACAATAAAAGTTCCTGGTTAGTTGCCTGGAGGGTTGGGGGGGTTTTCATTTTTATATTCAAACACAAGAAAATGCCCTGTTTTATATGTAATTCTCCAAGGAAAGCATTGAAAAAATCACCCCAATTTAAGAGAGAAACTTAAGTATCCCAGCTCTGCACTTGCTGGATGCATATTGTTGGACAGCTTCACCTTTTTAACCCTTCCTTCCCCATCTGAAAAAATCAAGGCGATGAAACCAGCTCCAGGGGGTGTGATGTGAGAGCGGGCGTCTGTGTGAGACACGCAGCGTGGTGACGCGCACGGTGCACGCCCTGTCGCCCTGCCACTGCAGCGCCTGTTGTTCTTGGTGCCTATTGTAACTGGAACTATTGAATAGAGTCATCAAACGTTAGAACTATTCCAGCCTTTCCTTTCAAAGATGAGGAGTATATACTTAGACATGTTCACTTTGCTGGCAAGGAGCAGAACCAGGGCCAGAGCTCAGCACAGCTCAGCTCCCATCCTCCCATCCTCCCAGCAGACGTACGTCGAATGAGCTTGAACAGTACACAAGCCACAGCTTGAAACTTTTAGAAAATATGATTCCACTGTCTTCCCCTAGAGATCAGGAACCAAATCTGAGCAAGTGAAGTTCTGCGCAGGAGTCTGACCCTGCGGGATGGGTAAGCAGAGCGGTGCCCATCCTTCCTGTGCCCCCCACCGCAGGCATGCTCCTCTCCGTGGTGTCAAAGCAGAGGAGTTAAAGGACAGAAGCTGCTGCTGTTAGAGAAGAAGTCATTTTGATGGCCTGACTCCGTCCACACGAGACAGGTGTGTCAGTCCGTACGCTGGTCTTTCCTGGAGACCTTCCCCAGCATCTGCTCATGGCAGCTCCAGAGTCACTGGTAGGACACCTGCCCAGAAGGGCAAAGAGGTGTCTCCGAGTGAGCACCTCCACTTCCTGGTTTAAGGAGGTCAAGGGCTGGCCACCCCGCCCCATGTAGTGATGGAAGCTGGAGTCGGGCTGCTGGTGGCTGAGCACGCTGTGGCAACAGTTTTGAGTCGGCCTCTTGATTAGCCAGGACAATAGAGCAGCCACCACAACCATGCAGTAAAACACCCACTTACTCCTCAGTCGGACTTCTGATTAAGCCAGCTTTGCAGAAGAACCCACAGGCGTCCCAGAGCTCCGTGGAATTCACTGTGACAGTGATAGCACGAACAGTCACTGCCATTCTATGTGTCAGGCCCTGTGCTCAGTGCTGTAGCTGGATCAGCTGGGTTGATGCTCCTGAGTGCTCTCTGAGCTAGGCGCATTCCAGTCTCCATTCTACAGAGAAGAAAAGCGAGGTTTACTAGAGGAGACTACCTCAAGTCTAACAGGTGGAAAGTGGATCCAGGGCAGAGCCCAAGCAACATGAACCATAGCCTCTATCCCCAGCTCCATGTGGTGCTCTCCCCAAACCCATGGGGAAACTGGCTACTTCCCTGTTTTTAAAAGACAGTCAGGAAGTGGGGAGGGAAGAGCAGAATCTGCAGCAGCAGGGCGTGCTCGTAGTGGCAGGCACAGAAGCAATGCACGGCCGGCTCCTGGGGACAGCCAGTGGAACAGAAAGGGGCACCGCCCAGAAGCCTGCAGCAGGCCAGGGCTGCTTAGCATGGGTGCCGGCAGCCCCGCAAGCCTTCACAGTCTTTGGGAGGGCACAGAGCCACCAACTCAACAGCACTGCAGTTCGGGAGCCTGTGGGACCGGCAGTCACAAGTGTGGAACCTGCATCCATCAGTCAAGGGTAATAGTTTACAGCCCGGACACCCTCATAACTCGTCATAAATGGTGTCCTGCATTCCCTGAGGAAAGGCTGCATTGTGCTTGGTGTGTTCTTCTCACAAAGGTAAAGAAGATGACACTCTATACACTTCCATTTAAAAGGTGGAAATTCAATGATTTGGGGTCATCAGAGGGCCAGGCCTCCTTTGTCTGGAATGTTCACATGTCCAGAACACCTTACATCTGATGAGGCCAGGTAGGGTCAGGATAATGAACACACATCTCTTGGATTTTTTCAAAATACTTCGGAGTTCATTATGTGTTGATCCTCATATCAACCCTATGCAAGACACAGGATTGGTATTAGTATAAATAATAATCAGATTGCAGTTACCTTCTCCTCTAGTAATCTCAGTCTCCAGCCTCCTAGAATTAAAATGATAATAGTGACCATGAGATTCTTGGAATTGCACTTGAAGCCATAATGAGGGGAAAGTCTCTAGACTCTGGAATCGGTTACTTTTGTTTAAGTGGTTGCAGAGGGCTTCAGCTCTGTGCCTGCAGGTGGTGAGAGGCCCAGACTGTCTCACAGGGGTAGACCTCCCAGCTTTTTTCCATTGGGAGATGGGTACGTCTCCTGCTCCCAAAAAGCAGACAACCAGGTGGGCAGGCATTTTACGACCTGGAAGTATGACTGGGTCCTGGCACCGCAGCTAAGACACAATATCCAGGTTCAGAAGAGAGCAGTAGAAGGATAGGACACAGCTGCCTCACGGGCAGGAGCAGGCGAGACGACAGTGTCCGTAGTCACCACTCCTCATTCACGTCCAGTACAGTCAACAGGAACCAGCACTGCATCAGTGAGCACTGAACTGTCAGTCCCAGGGAAATGCAGGGTTAGGTTCCGAAGCCTATGGTCACAGCATTTTGTCAACCAGTCAATACATAACCTTGTTTTATGGTGCTTCTGTTAAAGACACCTTATTTAATATGTACTGTTGACTCATTAACATGAAGCTCCTGGCCAGCAGTGTTATAACTCACGCCTGAATGAAGCTTATTTAACACACGTTATTCTCCGTAAGGCACAGGGCACGTCACAGCCTACTTGTACTTAGGGAACTAGACAGTCGTTCAGCAGTATGCCTGGGGCTATTTAAAACAGCGAAATCACCAACAAAACACACGAAAATGCCAAAATCACGGCGCTAAGTAGACCATAAAAAGAACACTTGTTTACAGCCTGGAGCCAAAGCAAGAAGGCAGAGCATCACCTCGTTCGACCCCAGCTGGGAACTTGTGAAGCTTTTGCCATCTGCACATGTCCACAAATGACTGTGAAAGTGCCCAAGAACCGACGCTGGGGCTATAAACAAATTCTAGTGAGTAGGTAAATTGGTAAATATGGATCGACTGTATTGATTATCGGAGGGCCTAGAGCCCAGCAGTCTGCACCGATGCGATTTTCCACGTGTACGCTTTGCGTGACTGATCTCCAGTCCCTGGCTTTCCTGCAGCCCTCATCATCCATGCTGGCCCTTGCTGGCGAGAGACACACTTCTGTCTTGTGACGAATCCCACCGCTGTGACCGACTGTCTCCCCAGCTCCAGTCCCTGCGCCCATCAGGTGGAGCTCTTCGTTAGTGCGGTCCCCAGGGCAGGCACGTGGCTGGCGTCCAGGCAGGGAGGTACAGAGAGCCAGCACTGCCACCCACAAATTTCCCATCTAGCGGGGCCTGCCGAGGGGCCTTGCTCGCCTCCTGTCCTGCCACCAGCCTGGTTGTGCGCCATGCTCCGAGGGAGCCAGCGGTGCCCAGATCTGACTGTGCCACTCCTCCATCCCTCTCGGCCCCATAGCTGTCCTTCCTCTGCAAGAGAAACCGTCTTCAGGCCAGTCAGAATCATCAGCATACCTCCTCTTCTTCTCTCCTCTTTCTGTTTATTTTAACTCCCCGTGGGCCTAGGGGTATAGATGGTAAGCTTTCAGCCCATGGGGGGGCGGGGGGGGCAGTGTTATAAAACAGGACAAGGCCAGGTGGATCCCAGCTCTATTCTCCCAACTCCAAAAGAAGTATGGGTAGGTGTTTTGTAACCAGAACGTGAACCCTCTGCAAAATCATCCAAAAGAGCTCAAATGAGCCATTGGCTATTTAGTCCCTTGCAGCCTCAAACCCACTCCAGAGGAAAGGAACAGAGGCTGCAAATGGGTGTAGGCAGAAAGGCAGTCAAGCTCAGGGCTCTTGAAACACAGTTTTGGTTGGTTTGCAGAGGGAGGGAAATGCTATAGGAAGTTACTGTCTCCAAGGAGCAAGGCCAAGGCCCTGGGAGTCCTGACCAGGTCCAGGGAATAAGAGGTTTTGGCATCTTTCCGTGCCCAGCTCCAACAGTGAGAGCAGCGGGGGCAAAGCAACACAAGGCCTCCGTCTCCTCTGTGAGCTGTCAGTCAGCCCCTCTTCCCTGGCATAAAACTCCCCGGGTAGGAAATGAAGGCACTCGGTTGGCAGGGTGCCTGAGAAACAGCAAGTTCAATCCAATTAGAATTGGATCCAATCAGATTTAAGAAGAAAATTCAATCCAGCCCAGAGCACCATTAAGGCAGCAGTTAAAGAGAACTCATTAGCTTATAGCCCCCACATTCTGCCAATTACAAAGCTCCCTAGACCCCGCCCCAGCCCCATTTCACCATAGAAATGGTGTGTGCTGAAATCTGTGCCCTCCTGAGTGGCACAGGCAGAATGCAATTGCTGGACGGCGTGTGTGGTGATACAGCCATGCCACATGACAGTGGGCTTAGTGGAGCTTTTGTCCCCTGTGGTTTATTGCTGCTATGCTTCCTGCCACAGCACTTTCCTTAGTGGGGCTTGTGCAGGAAATTCTTCCAGGTGGTTTCAGCAGCCTCTCCTCCCCGAACTGAGCCTTCACTGGTGAGAGAAGGAGGAGTCGAGGCTCCAGGAGTTAGCCAGGAGCCCAGGCATGTACACACGCTCATGCACACCCCAAGGGGCACCTCCCCACGGCCTGCACAGTGAAGACAAACCCTCCGATAGACCTCTTCTGGAAGAAAAGGCACAGACTTGCTTCAAGAGTTGAGAACGCACCTTGTTGGTGACTGCTTTCTGCTGCCAGCCCCCTCCTTGCCAGAAAATGAATCTGAAGTCAGAAAATTAGGACAGAATCATAGAAAATAGAAAACAAATAGTCATTCTGTCAAAACTTTTTCAATAGGCCCTTCTTCCAACAAATTCCAAAGTAATTCCAAATTCTACTTATTATTACTTTAAACTGAAGGCATCATTTAATTTCTATATCTTCTTGATTTTATGTATTCTTCTATTGACTGGATTTTTTTTTTTACCAAAAGAGCAGGCCCTGGGACATTTTCTTGTGTTTGAAATCCTCATTTGTCTCCGTGTGGGAAACAGCCTTCTCTACTTTAGAAACATTTCCAGGCACGCCAAGAGCGGCAGGTTGAGCTCTAGCAGCAGGAATACTGACTGAGCAGGTTACTCTACTGGTCCTCAGCCAGTGGCGTGCAGGTGAATGTTCCGTAGTCGGCTCTAGGGAAGCCCTGGTTCCCAGCATTTACTTGCCAGTTCCTGTGGTGTCAGTGCTCCCACCGTGGCCGGGCTCAAGCTCCCCACGAGACATCACTGAAGCCGCAGTTGGGAAGAGACACGCACCGCTGGCTCTCAGGACCCAGTGCGAGTGAGTGGGCTTCGACACACTGCCCATCCAACACCTGGAGTCCCCTGCACACTCCCTCGGGGCTTCTTAGTTGCCGCCCAGTCTGGGTGGGACGAAAACGCAGCTTCTGTAACTGTCATGGGCGTTTTCAGTTCCGTCTGGAAAGGTTTGCAGGCCTTTGGAGAACACTCGTTACTGAATGGCAAAGCCAGGAAAGAGGACGATGGACTTTATCCGCCCTTCAGACTTCCGCAGCCTGTGTCGGGGGTGTCCCCTCCGTGCTGCTTTCTGTGCAAGGGAGGCTGGGCTGCTGGGGAGCTGGTGAGGGGCGGGGCGTGTTTCTGGGCGCAAAGCAGCTAACACTGTCTCTCCCTATCTCCCTCTCCTTCCACGGCCCTCCTGCCACTCCCCTCCCCTGCCCACTCCTCCCGCTCTCGCCAGAGAGTTTTCCAAAGAGAGGGAGAAGGCCAAGGCCCGGGGAGATTTCCAGAAGCTGCGAGAGAAGCAGCAGCTGGAAGAGGATCTCAAAGGCTACCTGGACTGGATCACTCAGGCAGAAGACATCGACCCCGAGAACGAGGACGAAGGCATGGACGAGGAGAAACCGCGAAACAGTGAGCAGCTGTCTTCTGTCTTTGGGCTGGGTTCTGGGGCAGGACAGCACCCAAGTCGGCTGGAAACTTTGCCAGCCTTTCTGTACAGCCCAGGCTCTGTCCCCTGGAGCAGCATCCTCTCAATGATCACAGTCACTCGCTGCTCATGGAAGTTAGTCACACATGGGAAATCATTGCTGTTGCTCTATAAAACTACATATTCTTCTCAGAATCTTTGACCTTACAAGACAGTTGAGAGTTTGCTAAGGTGAAGCCTTTTTTTAAATCAAACATCCTCCTCCTCCTCCTCCTCCTCCAGGCTCCATCTCTTTGGGCAGGGGAGCAGGCTTCCTGCTCCAGGCTAGTTTAAAAGGAACAGTTTCTCCCAAACAGCCACTTGGAAAACTTCATGCCTGCACAGGGTTCTCCCCACCTTCGCAGCAGACTTCCAGGCACCATTGAACTTCCTCATGGGAGAGGGAGTCAAAGCTTTCTTCTAAGGAAGGTGGATTCCGGTGTCTGGGGAAGCCCAGAGGGGTTGACAGAAGAGTCGGATTACAGAAATTGAGCCAGATCCCCTCTTCTGGGGTTTCCCAGGGCAGATAGTTGGGCAGGCTACTGCTGGGATGGAAATGAGTGATAGAGGATATTGACTTGCGGAGTATCAAAGATGATGGATGAACCATGGAAATTCAGGCTCTCATCAGATCAGCCCGGTGGTTCTCAAAGTGTGGTCCCTGGACCAGCAGCGTCACATGAGAAATGCAAGTGCTTGGCCCCCACTCCAGAGCCACTGACTCGGAAACTCTGGGATGGGGCCCCAGGTGTTGGGGATGTGTGGTGAATTTGAGAACCGCTGTGTGAGCTCTGCCTACTCTGTGTGTCTCGCCAGGCCCTGATCTCTGTGACTCTTTGTCCCTCTTTCTGTGTGCAGTATCTCTCTCTTTCTTTTCACAAGTTGGCATAGGTGCACTTCTGTCCTCTCAAGCAGCCTAACCAAACACTAGGTTCCTAAACGTTGAGCATCTAGAGTAGTCGAGGAACCAAACAGGGTAAAGAGCTTACCAGGATATTTGTACAGAATAGGGAGCCGGCACTTCACCCTAAGCAGAGAGGGTGATGCAGAGACCCCCAAGGGCAGGAATGGGTGGAAGAAGAGGGAGAATGCAGCCAAGATGTTTGCAGAGAATAGAATCTCTGCTCTTTTATTTCAAAGATTGAGTTAATGAATCCATCAACTCCTCCCTTTCTGATAACTGCTCAAGGCACAAATACAAAATTAAAGTACACCAACAACAAGGGGCTGGTGACAACATAACTCAGTGACCTAAGGGGGCCTTCATGCTCTGCTAAGTAGCTTTGCAAGCTGGAAGTTGAGGCCTTTGATGGATTATAACAATGAGCAATGATGCCATTGAGGGTCTTTCTGGAAAAATGCCTGACAGCTTCTATTACACTGTTGATGCAACTGCAGAGTAGCTGATTAGTTTGTGGCACGGAGTGGTATGGCAAATAAATAAACTGGCCTGTGAGCCATAGAGAAGCCTACCTCTAAACACAGGAATTCTGTCCTGGCCCCTTGCTCCACCTTAAGCTAGAGTGGAGCCCCTAGCTCGTGATTAATGGTGATGGGCATGTTTCTTAGCATGTGTCGTTAAAAATGTGCAATATCTGCCGCATTCTTAGCAGCCAATTGCCATCCACAGAGACATGGCTATTCTGTTCTCTGCCTGAAGCGAGAGCAGCCAAGGGGAAGTGTGCTGCTTCTCTGCCTCACCCATTACATGGATAAATTCTGAGGAGAGTTCCCAGCGTGGAGGATTCTTTGCCCCTGAGCAGATCACATTGCCAAGGCCCACCCCCCACACTCTGGCCAGGCCTTGGGAAGAGCGTAATGAGCTGCCTGCCCAGTAGGCAGTCTCTGCCAAGGGTGTCATAAGCCCAACTGTGGATGAGGCCAGACTGTTGTCCCTCTCACCGTGCACCACTCCCTGGTGGCTGGAGGAGCAAGGGTCTGCCTCTTGTCCCTCGGGGACTGGAACGGAGCCTGGCTCCTTCACTAGTGGAAATGCGGGTGGGACAGTTCCACGGGGATGGGAATAGGGTGTAAATATCCAAAGCAGCAAGGTGCAGAGAGTAAAATACATGTGTGAGACTTAGGAACAGAGCCAGGACAAGAGTCCAAAGGACCACGTCTACTGGGGACGTCCAATCAAAAGTAAAGTTCAGGTGGTTAAATGATTAAGGAATCGGAGTCCTAAGAGCCTTGCAAAAGAGGAGATTCTGTGGCTGGGGAAACTATGTTCTTATATTCAGGACTTCATAGTTTGCCCTTTGAAACAAACACAAGGGGAGAACTCCTGCGCAAATTGAAATGTATGTGTGTTTCAGTTAGCCTAGTAGTTCGGCCTTTGAAGTTTCTAAAAGATTACAGCATGGGATATTCGCCAGTTCTTTTCAGCTCAAAAACTGAGTAGTCCCATTGACAAAAGGCCCATTGCTTTGTTCGGCGGCTCTGGCGCTGCTTCTGCCCCGGCAGTGCCCCCGAAGCATGCCCCACGGCCCAGGCATGGCACCCAAGAGGTGGAGCTGGGTGCTGTGCGGGAACAGCTCCCAACACATCACTGCGTGGTCGCCAAGCACTCCTAAGGGGAGCCAGTCAGTCGCTTTCCCTGGGGGAAAAAGCCACCATGGAAGTGGGGGAAACGGGCGAGAGGATACTAGAAAGTGCATGGTAGGGAGGGGTTTCTCTAAACAGAGTAACTGAGGTGGCCAGTAAGTCACATACAAAAATATATTCCAGCTCGTCCGTACATCCGCCCACAGGTGAAAGGCCTGCTCTCTGCCAGGCACTGCTCTCGGCCCTGGTGATTCAGCGATGAGCAAAGGAGTCGAGGGCCCTGCCTCGTTCAGCTGTGCGCACCATAGTCAGAGCAGGGAGCGCCCCGGGGGATGACACAGCGGTGGCGGCGGCATTGTACTAATGACCTGCAGGTGGTTAGGAGAGGAACCGTGTGGATATTTGGGGAAAGAGACTTCCAGGCAGGGGGAGCTGAGGAGAAGGCCGCCGCGAGCGCGTGCAACGGGAGAGGATGCGGCCTCAGGGAGGGCGCGGGCGGCCCGCGTGTGCTGCCCTAAGCACCAGGACTCCTCCCGGGCAGCCTGCCGCCTCCGGAGGTCTCCAGCGAGTGCGGTTCGCCCTGACGGACGGAGCAGAAGGGATGAGGTGGGCGAGTAGAGCGGGCCCTGGCAGGAGGGCTGGGCCTCGCCTCAGCACCGTCGAGGCAGGTCAGGCTCCAGGGTGACGGCATCTGCAGACCTCTCAGGTGTGGGGTGTGCGAGAGGAGCTACTCCAAGGCCATTGTCCTGTCCGCCGGCAAGAGTGGGACTGTCCTTTACTGATGTGGGGACGCTGTGAGGGAGAGGTGTCAGGGCGGGAGCCCACGAAAGCCACGTCCTGCCTGTGAGCCTGGGACACTGTCAGACGTCCAACCGGAGACGCTGGGCAGCAGCTGGGGACAGACCTGAGTCCAGGGCAGAGATCACTGGGGAGTCAATAACATACAGAAGATACCTAACCTGTGAACTGGACAAGATCACCAGGGAGTGAGTGTGGGCTGAAATAAGATGAGGTCCAAGAACTGAGACCTGGCCTCCCAGGGTGTGGAAATCGGCGTGGTGAGGAAGAACCAGCAGAAGAGACTCGGAAAGGCGTGGCCCGAGAGGGAGATGCAAAGGAAGGGGTGCAGGCGCTGTTCCGGGAGGAAGCTGGCCACTGCATGCGCGGCGAGGCCTGCTGGTGCCCTGACAAGGGCCGTTTGGTAGGACGGTGGGGGCAAAACCTTAATGGTAAACCAGAGTCTTACTTTGTGAGTCCCTTGAGTCCGTAAGCTTCCTGGAATGGCGCTAAGCATTGCTGTGCGTGCTTCCCGCTTTGCTGGCATGGCCTAGCCGTCAGCGATCTGGGCAGTTTGGCCACCAGGAAACCAGAAAGGGGAGAGAAGGAGACTTACCTAGTCACTCCAGCAGGCCTGTGGCCCCACGGAGGTCAGGGTCTAATGCCCAGCCCTTCCTCTTGCAATGGTTACAGACGGCCTTGGAGAAAAGGACATGATACACAAGAGCTATTTCAGGGCCAAAAAGGCAGCGGACAAGCAAGCAGGGGCATGTGTATGCACTGTTGCCCTGCACACAGCCTCCAAAGCCCTCTCCGCACCGGGCAAAGATGAGGGCAACATCGAGGCCTCTCCCTCTGGCTGCTGCTTCTCCTTCCCCTGCAAGCAGCCATGGGCACCCCTTTTAAAGGCCCAGTTGCAAAGCATGGGGTGGTTGTCATGTCTGCATGGGGTGGTTGTCATGTCTGCATGGGGTGGTTGTCATGTCTGCATGGGGTGGTTGTCATGTCTGCATGGGGTGGTTGTCATGTCTGCATGGGGTGGTTGTCATGTCTGCATGGGGTGGTTGTCGTCATGTCTGCATGGGGCGGTTGTCATATCTGCATGGGGTGGTTGTCGTCAGTACAGATGGTTGTCAGTAGAGATGGTTGTCATCAGTAAAGATGCACAGCTCCCAGGGACAGGGTCTGTCGCCCAACTCCAGTATCAAAGCTGATGGAAGGCCAGACATTAGAGGAAGAAGCCATATGGTAAGAGAAAGAGTAGGGGTTTTCTTCCCACTTTCCCACCCTCAAGATAAAAAAAAATGCATTTATTAAGTATTCACCCATGTGGGAATCTCTCTCTCATGTCATTAACATGGTTTAAATGCAGCCCCAGCCCTCCAAAGCTTGCGGTCTAAGACAGGCATTTTTGTGGACCAGCATATAAAGACAGAAAGCCAGTGGGACCAAAACAGTGGTCTCCACCCAGATAAGCAGAATTAAATATTTACACTAGTGGCACTCAGTTATGTGACTCAGGAGCCACTAGTGCAATCATCACTAACCAGCAGAGCCACAGGACTGCGCCTGACCTGCAATCTGGACCACGTATTATTGAGATGCAGAAATGTGAGGGCGGCAGCTGCCCACAAAAGGGCCCCTGTGGCCGGAGAGCAGTGCTCTGAATGTCAGCGATTTATATTGTATACATCTCAAGGACATGTGCATAGTAATTTGCTTTTTCAAAAAAATTAATCAGTACAATCAATATTTACCCTGGACCTAATGTGGCCGTGAGTTGCCACATCTTCATATCCATGACAGAGTCCCATGAAGCATCTGGCAGGAGAGGAAGCACTAGCATTTGTTTGTGTCACTGATTCTGTTCTTAGTTTGCACTCTTAAGTGACTGTGCTTCAGAGGGCCCTGTTGACCCCTCAGACGGAGCAGATACCTCCGTGCAGACTCCAGATGCGGCCCCTGAGCCTCCCAGTAACTCCCAGCTGGTCCTCATCAGAACCCTAGAAAACCCATGCTGGAAAGTTAATGTAGAGGTCAGGTGAGGAAACTGGAACCCAAGATGGGAAACAACTGCCCAGGCCACACACTGGGGAAGTCAGCCCTCGCACCCCGTCTCCCGGTCCCCCCAGGACTCTGCCCAGCAGCCAACCTTCTCGAACATCCCAGGCCATGGCTCCCTAACGGTCCCTCTCGGCTCTCAGGGCATGTCCCCACTTACGTCGTGGAATCGTAGCCACCTCTCCGTACAGCTCTAGCTGGGCTACACTGAGAGCTCCTTTTGCCTTTAATTCACCTATGTCCCTGTGACCTGACGCAGCCCAGCGCTTGAGGGTGTTATGACCCATGGGAGTCAAATGCACACACATGCTTTGGAGCGCATGCCTGGACTGGCTGTGGCGAGTTCTGCGCTGCCCTGAGCTGATGGAACGGGTGAGCTGAGCCCAGCACTGGACCTGAGCCATGCATTGTTCTGTGTGTTCAGAAGTGGCTTCCTTGTGGCATCATTAATGACTTCCTTTCAATTCATTTCCTTGCATGAACACATTTTCTTTCCAATAGCTTTAGATCATTCTCCACTCTTGGAAAGTGCCATAGGAAAACAGGCAAATGAGCCTGTCAGCAGGGGCAGTGGGCGGGCAGGAGCCCTGCCATGCTACGGGAAGCATGGGTGGGGGGGGTTCTTGAGAAATGAGATTAGTGGGGGTGCTGTACCTGGGGCTCTGCGGTGAGGCTGTGCGTGGGTTTCTCCGGTTCTGGTAGTAATTAGTACCCCTGAGTGGGGCCCTGTGGGCTTGGTGGCATATGCAGCACGTCAGTGTGGTGGGGGGGTCCTGTCATGGCAAGGGTCCAGGATGCCCACCGGTAGCACATCCCCTTTAGAGTACAGTCTGGCTGTGCCATCAGGCCCCGCAAGCTCGCAAATGCCCTCTCCTGGCCGGTGAGCAGGGGGAGCTGCCCCAGGGCTGGGCTGCATGTGCGGTGAGGAGTGGGCACACCCAGCCGACCTCCATGAGCTGCCTGACGTTCCCGCCGGCCGTGGGCAAGGCTTGCTGGCCTGGAGCTGTCAGGAGGCCATGGCAGTCTCGCTTTATGTGCCGTGTGCTTCTGGGGTAGGGAGGAGAAAGGCACACAACGTTCTGACGGGAGACTTGCATGAGCTCCTATGGTCAGCAGAAAGGAGCCAAATCTTCGGTAACGAAAGCTCTGTCCCCTTCGGAGGACACTGGCCCCCACCCCCATGAGGCTCTCAGTCCACAGCTGCTCTCCAGGCAGGAAGAGAGCCCAGGCCATGCCCCGAGGACCCAGGCAGTGCGCGGGCAGCTGGCACAGACATCAGCACTCCCAGGGCTGTGACTTTGGGCAGTGTCCCAGGCCAAGACAGTGATAGCAAGCCAGCACAGCCCAGAATGAGAGTGGTTTATTGATTGCGGAGAGTATGGGCAACACTAGCCGAGGAACGCACCAGCAGTGGGGTCCTGCACTCCTTTTAGATACCTGCCTTTGTGTGGGTCCAACCCTCACTGCTGGTGTCCGGGCAGGAGTGGAGCAGCCCGTGCACGGAGCCCAGCAGCAGCAGGGTCTGAGCCCTACTGGGCAGCTGTGCGGTTTCTTAGGGGCAGGGGCTGCTCCTGTGGTTTGGAGGGGATGAGTGGGCAGCTGGGTTCCTGGGACCACTGGCTGGTCAGCCACCCTGCAGGGCCTGAGCAAACGGCTATCAGCTCTTGAGCCCCAAGCACACTGGGAGTCCTGGGGGAGTGGAGCCCAGAAGGCCCACTCTCCCCCAGGGCGGGAGGGGAGCATCCTCTGCCTTCCAGCCAGGGTCTCCACCCAAACCAGCACCTTCTGAGTCTACTCTCTCCAGTGGCTTCACCACCTGCCCAGTTCCCGGCTGTAGCGCCTCCTGCCTCCTCCCTCCCTCGACCCTCCATAGTTATCATTCCTGCATGCTGTCAGTGCAGTCTCTCCAGTCACCCTCCCTCTCACCTTCCTCCTCTCCCTCCACCTCCCTTCCCAGACTAGCAGCCACCTCACTACCGCCTTCTAGCCCTGCCCACACAACATGTGCCATGCAGTCAGGTTACTGTTTCTAGAGCTGATGGTGACATTCCCTTGCTCAGAAGCTTTGAATGTCCCTCCATGGCTACAGAACAAAGCCTGAGCATCTTCTCTTGGTATCTAGGCATCTCTGATCTGTCCAGCCAAGAGCTTGAACCACATCACTCCCTGCTCCCCGCAGCAAAACCGGACAACTTCCTGCTCCCAGACGCGCCTTCTCTCCTAGACCTTCACACATCTCACCTCCTCTGCCGGCCTAGAGCACCCTTTCTCTGCTCACCTCCGCCGCTCCTCCCTGGCCTTCCAGCCCGGCACAGAGAGCTTAGCTCAGCTCGGCCCCAGACCGTCCCTCTCAGCCAGGCACTGACACACTCACGGCCTTCTGCCTGCTGCCCTGGCCGGGGCGGGCACCCTCGCCACGTGGGAGCCTTTCCTGGGGCAAGAGCATGCGTTACTGACTTCTCACTCATGCTGCAGTCCTGCTTAGTGGACCGAGTGCCTTTTGTCCAGTTTTAGCCATACTTGTGGTGGCCCCAGAGAGTAAATTGTGGCTGACAGCACGGGCTGAAAGTGTTTAGAGGTGAGCGAGTGGGCCAAGGAGACAGCTGGAAGGAATTGCAATCATAGACACATTAGGAGAGAAAACTGGGCTGCTGATGGAGGAAGGGGCAGAACCTATAGCCCCATCTTGCAGATGGGAAAACTGAGGCTCAGGAAGGTTAATGTGGCCATGGCTTACAGCGGGTAGGTTGCACCATTAGGCAGGCCTCCTGCCCGGTTCTGCAGCCGCCATACCACGCTTGTCTTTCCCACAGTCCCCGCCGGGAATGTGTGGCTACCCTCCTCCTCCAGCAGAAGGGGCTAGCAAAGGCCCCTCTTACCCCACCCAGCAGCCTTCACATCTCCTGTTTTATAGCCTTTGTCACCTCAGTCTAACCCACAAGCAGGGTAGATGGAGGAAAAGAGGAAAGGGGAGGGGAGGGAGTGTAGGAAAAACTGGTCTTAAATTATAACAGAAGGGGCGTGAGTTTGATTTCTTTAAAAAGATGAACTTTATGATTATAAGAACTATGTTTGAACTGGAGCTGAAAAGAAGTAATGTCATTGTCTTGCTCACGGAGGAGCAAAAGTTAGCCTGTTTGTAGTGGTTTAAGAGACGGTCTTGTTTGGAAGGCGACATACCTGTTATGTGACCTGTCAGCGTCTCCTTTGGGTCAGGGCTTCTTTGGACTTGATTGGAGGTGTTGATCGCCCCGAGTGCTGTGGACGGGCATTCTCACTCATGGCCACCCTCTGTCCTCCTTGGCAAGCACGCTGTGAGGGGCGTGACGGAGGCTGTGACAGCACAGGCCCGTGCAGGGGCTACCCCACTTCTTGAGCCTCTGATGGAACCTCAGCATGGGGGTCTCTGACCAGGGGAAACCTCAGGGAGGAGCTGGCAGGTGGTGTGTTTAGGGAAGCCCTACCACCTAAAGCCATGTGTCCCTTTAACAAATGGGTCTGCCTGTGGCCACTGAGCCTTGCTCAGGGCAGCACCCAAGAAAGTGCTGATTTGATTTTAATTTGATGCTTTTCAAACAGATCAGCTCACCTGGGAGCTGGAAGTGGCTCAGCAGAGCGTGGCAGAGGCGATGGATCATCCTCAACTTCCCTTTGATCCATGTCCTCCCATAACCAGGGCTAAGCCTGGACACAGAACCACCACACGACAGTGATCGTTGGCTGCCCAGCCCCCTCCCACATACCAGGCCATGCCCGTCAAGAGGTGTCCCCCCGAAGGCTGTCAGTGGAGGAGAGTGGCAGCTCTTGCCTGTCTCGTTGCTTGCTGATATGCAAAGGATCACCTGGCAGCAGGGGCGATTAGCCATGTGCTGTCCTTTCGTCACCAGGTGTGCGGCGCACAAGGCTGTTGTAGCACACGGAGTCCTGAAGCCAGAGGGAGGAGCACAGAGGCCGGCATTGTTGGTCTCAGAGTGGTGAGGAGTGTCAGGGGCGCGGGGGCTCCCAGAGTCACACGCATGCCAGACTGTCCTATGTGCTTGAGAGAGACATGGGCACGATCATTTAGCACATTTAGGTACCACCTGGGTACTCAGGATGCCATGATGGGTAGACACAACCTCTGTCCTGGCTCACAACCCAGTTAAGGAGGCAGAGACCCCTCGGGTTACGGCGATGCCAACAGATGAACACAGGAAACACAGGGAGAATAGTGCTTGGAAGAGGTGGGAAGGGGCTGCCTACTCAGAGGGTGATTCTGGAAGGTGCCGTATCAGTCAGGGTTGGCTAATGGTTGTCATGAGCAACCCCAAATCAGATCTCAGTCTGTTAACACAGTGAGGTACCGCGCACTGCGAGTAAGTTGGGTGTGGGTTGGGGGAGGGGAAGCTCAGCTCTGCAGTCCTCAGGGCTCGCTGTGTCCTCCTGTGGCTCTGCCGATCCCAGCCCAGGGGCTCCTTGGGCCCCTCTGAGTCCAGCCAGCAGACGAGGGTGTGCGGGGGCCGGCTGGAGGTTTCAGCGGCCAGGCCTGGCAGTGTGGCCCTCACTTCCGTCCTGCCCAACTTCCGGGGCTCTGGGAAAGAGCTGCTAGCTAAGTGCCTGGGGCATAAAGGCTGGGGGTGGGTGGACACGTAGCAGTGTCTCTGCCACAGATTGGTAGCAGGTCACATGGCTGGAAGAATGAAAAGGACAGTCTGAGCTGAGGGGCCTGATGTGTGAAGTGGTAAAAGCAAGATAATTTTAAAAAGAAGAAAAGAAAATGGAAGTGCGCAGGTTTTGGGGTGACTTTAGGGTGCACAGGGGAGAAGCCAAAGATAGGCCAGTAATAGAGACTGAGGCCTGGTTCCAAAGAGCCTCACACTGGGACTTTATCCTGTGGGTAAGAAGCCACTGAGGAGGTTTAATCAGAGGAATGACAGGGCACACGTTGAGTGTCGCAAGGTCCCCACGCGGCTGAGTGCGGACAGTGGGCTGGCGGAGAGAAGCTGGTGCGGGGAGCCCAGCCTGAGGCCAGCGAGGCCCGTGCTGGCGGGCCTGGTCCGCGAGGAGAGCCCAGGCCTGCACATCACGAGCTTTGCCCTAGGTCACCAGGACAAACAGCCTGTGCTCGTTAGCCCCAGGGGTCGCGGGGGGTTACAGCAGTGCCCCGCCCCTGGGAGGGATCCTCCTGGGAGCCGGTCTGTCCCTCTCCCATGGTGGGAGCTGCCATGACCCTCTGCCCCTTGCTGTTCAAAGGCCTGTCTTCTGTCCCTGACTGCAAACACACGCACAAGCTGTCCCCTACCCTAAAAGGTGCCACATGTAGAATCCCGAGCGACTCTTTCCCCTCACTGAGTCCCTGCCCTCATCATTAAGTGCCTTATGAAAATATGTTGAGTGACCGCCACACACACAGGGCTTTGGCGGCGTCATCGCTCTGCGTGCCTTTGTGGCGTTTCCGGGAGAGATTGTGCCCCCATGTGATGGAAGAGACTCTGTCCTCTTAAATAACTATAATACCTGCTGTAAGGACTGGACTGTTAGTCTCCGTGATCACTCTGTGCTGAAGCCACACGGTTAGAGGGGCGAGACTGAAGCCAGGTCGGAAACAACAGAGAACTTGCTTGAGGGCTGGTTCTGTGGGGAAACCGCGGCGTGAGGCTGGGGCGACGGTGGGGAGAGGCGGGCGGCACATTCGTGTGTCATCATCCTTCCATATCCGGGGTCAGGCCCTAGATTCCTCCCTCAGCCACGCGCTGGCTCCTTCACGATGCAAAGATCACAGAATCCTAAAACTCACTGGGACAGAGGGGCCCCAGGTCCCTGGGTCTGGCCCTCATCCCCGGGCGCATTGCCCATGTGAGTGCTGCCGGGCCGTCTCCCATCAGCATGGACCAGTCTCCACCTCACTGGCAATGCCCCCGATTCCGCGTCTCTGAAATACACGGGCAGCTTTCAACACTCTCTCCAGAAAAATCACAGGACACGCTCAAAGGCACCAAGATGGGAACTGGGCAAGGGCTTCCAGAACAAAACAGGCAGTTTGTTCATTTCCAGACACCTGACTCTGAGGCTACACTTGGACTTCACCGACAAGGCCACAGACTTTCTTCTTCCTACTCCTAGTGTGGATCCACCAGCAGGACCCGCACACATGGTGACAGTTAAGCAAAGGACAGGACCGGAGTCTGCACATACAGCCCTAAAGGAATGGCTCCGGGAAAGGGCCTTAAGGCAGACGAGAGTGAAAGGGCAGGACGTCCTACTCTACCAACAGCCTAAGGAGAAAAGTAAAGATTTGGCCATTTATGTAGTCATAAAAATAAACATTCATTATAATTTAGGCTCAATTCACATTAGTTCATCAGACTGGCCAAAAGTACCCCAGCAAATATCTTCAGGGATGATCCTCTGGGCAGATGAGCTTTGATGAGAGGACTTGAAAGGTTTTTCCTTTCCAAGAATATATATTTGAATTTTGATAAGGTTCTTCTTGTTTCCTAAATCACGTTCTAGAAGTTATTTCCCAAGCCTAAGGCTGCCAGTGTCGACCAGCACCCCAGAGTCACACTCTGAGGACTCCAGTGGGGCCGTTTAAAGGGACTGCACACCTTTAAACCTATGGTGTGAAACTATTAGAATTCGAGAGGAAAATGTTGGAAATACTCTTCTAGACATTGGTCTAGGCAAAGAATTTATGAAGAAGACCCCAAAGGCAATCACAGCAGCAACAAAAATAAATAAATGGGAGCTGATCAAACTAAAAAGCTTCTGCACAGCCAAAGAAACAGTCTCAAGAGCAGACAACCTACAGAGTGGGAGAAAATTTTCACAAGCTACATGTCCGATAAGGGAGTGATAACTAGAAACTATTTAGAACTCAGGAAAATCAGCAAGAAAAAATCAAACAACCCTATCAAAAAGTGGGCAAAGGACATGAACAGAAATTTTTCAAAAGAAGACAGAGTAATGGCCAACAAACATATGAAAAAATGCTCAACATCTCTAATCATCAGGGGAATGCAAATCAAAACTGCAATGAGATATCACTCCAGTAAGAATGGCTTTTATCAAAAAGTCCCAAAACAATAAATGTTGTCCTGGATGTGGAGAGATAGGAACACTCCTACACTGCTGGTGGGACTGTGAACTAGTTCAACCTCTGTGGAAAGCAATATGCAGATACCTTAAAATGATACAAGCAGATCTACCATTTGATCCAGCAATCCTACTACTGGGCATCTACCCAAAAGAACAAAAGATACTCTATGAAAAAGACACCTGCCCTCGAATGTTCATAGCAGCACAATTCACAATTGCAAAGTTGTGAAAACAACCCAAGTGCCCATCAATACATGAGTGGATCAATAAATAAAATGTAGTATATATATACCATCGAGCACTATTCAGCTTTAAGAAACAATGGTGATATAGCACCTCTTGTATTTTCCTGGATAGAGCTGGAACCCATTCTACTAAGGGAAGTATCCCAAGAATGGAAAAATAAGCACCACATGTACTCACCAGTAAATTAGTTTCACTGATCAACACCTAAATGGACATATAGGAATCACATTTATCAAGTGTCAGACAGGTGGGGGGGGATGGGCGTATACAAACATAATGAGTGCAATGTGCACCATCTGGGGGATGGTCACGCTTGAAGCTCTGACTCAAGGGGGGAAAGGGGCAAGGGCAATAGACATAACCTTAACATTTGTACCCCTATAATATGCTGAAATAGAAAAGAAAAGAAATGACAAAGAGGGGAAAAAAAAGTGACTGCAACTGCTCTGGGACTGGTCTGTGCCTTTTGCTTGGGAGTGATAGACCAGGTCTGTCCTCAGAGACTCGCTGACAGGTGGAGAGCCTTAATTATATGCTTGACAAGCTGGCTTAAAGGAAAAAGCCTTTGTTTACTTTCTCACTTCCAAGTTTCACATCAGCCTGTCCACCCATTATATCTCATGTCAATGACTCATGAGATATGATAATGGTGGCCAATATCAGGCCAGTTATTATGCTAACAAAACTCTCTGAGAATAACAAAACACCAGTGTACTCACACACTAAACACAGGGGCAAGAAGAAATTAAGGACCCTTTTCTTGTCAGGAATGTTCAGAACTAGAATCTCATTGTATTTATTAATGTTTTCTAAGGTCGCCTAGGTCCGGCTTTAAGCAGAAGCTTGGCATGATGTTTGCTATGCCCAGTAGAAGCAGAGAAAAAAGGCCCTGCCACCCCCAGAAGGGAGAGCATCTGCTTGGCATGGAAAGTAATGTCCATGGGAGAGGGTCCTGGCCCCCTTGGCCCACGTCTGCATTGACTAGGAAGCTCAGGTGGTCAGTTGCTGCCCGCCAGGCAGAGTGCCCTAGGTTTTCATCAAGAAGATTCTGAGCTTCAGTAAAAACAGCAGAACTTCTTCTGGAGCCTCTTAGATGGTATAAAGTCATTTTCACTAATTATGAATTCTGTAATTCCTTGATTAACTCATTCTGTTTATCCATGAAGTCATACACCTTGATTAGATGAGTTGAGAATGCAGCAATATGAGATGAATGACCCCCATCTCTCTGCCCTGACAGCCTGCCAGAGTTTGGGGTCTGAACAGTTGCTGTGTGTTGTGGAGGGACTGACGCTGGCCTGAGGGAAGCAGGCGGCCTGAGGGAAGCAGGCAGCCTGACTTCCAGGCCTCACTCAGAACCAGTTTGCCTCTCCTATGTTTGTAAAATGAGGGATCAGAGCAGCAAAAAACTCTTCCAGCTCTGGTATTTTGTTTCTGTAGTTCTAAGTTGACATGCATTAGCTTTAGCCCTAGGAGTCTGGGACAAACCTGACCCGCTCCCGTCCGTCAGACCCTGGGGAATTCTGCTGATGCTAGACCCTATGGTCCCCAGACTCCTGACATCGCACTGGGTCTGCTGCAGGGCCATCTGCACTCCGAAAGCCAACCGCTCGTCCAGAGGCCCTCCACACACCTGCACACACATGGAGCCTGTGTGGAAAGCCTTATGAACTGCCACCCCCTCTTCCAAGCCCCACTCGGGCATCCCCACCCTTCCCACCTCCCTTGTCCTCGCCACCCCTCCTCCCCCACAGAGTCCTTCTGCCTTCTTTGTGCTCCCAGAACACCGGGCACCTACCTGCGTCACAGTTCTTACGGCACGTAACCTATTGCATCTGCCTATCGATTGTATTTATTGTGTTTTATCTGCTGTGTTTGTCTATCTTGTAACATTTGCTGGGGGGTATACACTCTTAAGGGTGGGGATTTTTGTATTCCCAGCGCCAACACAGAGCCTGGTACTGGTACGTAGGCAGCCAATGAATATTGGTTGGAAAGGTATTTGGAAATTGGGGTATAAATAGTGGGATGTTGGCTTGGAAATGCTTGGAATTCTGCCCCTGGGAACAGAAGACTTAGGCCTGCTTTGTCTATGTCAGACCTAAAACCAGACTGGGCCAGATCTGGTCCAGCAGAGGTTATATAATGAACCAGACACACAAATTAATTTTTCATCTGCCATTCCTTATCTGTCAACATTTCTTTTTCACTTCTGAGGGAGGACAGGATTATTCCATGATGTTTGTGTACTCATTTCCTCTCCCGTTTCTTCTTCAAATATGTCCAGGGAAGTGTTGGAAATATTACCCATTTTATTCTGTCTCAAGAAGGCCAGCTAGCCAGCCTGGCAGTCAGGAAATGGTTAAGAGAATAAATTCCTAGCTGCTTCCTTAGGACTGGGAAGCTGAATACATTTAGGGCTTGAAAAGGTTAGCTCCTTTCACAAGGGCAAAGGTTTGAGTCTGTCCATTATGTGGTCTTTGGAGTGACACTGTTGCCTTTGCTGGCTGCGGTGGAGATTTACGGAGTAAATGTTATCACAAGCTGAGAGTTAATGAGATCGCGACTGTATCTCCTGGATGTAGTGAAAAGCAACCATTTTGGTAATAAATAGAGAACAGCATCTAATTTGTAAATACCTCTTTCCGTTGCTAAGTTTAATCAGATCGGAGAAACTGAAGGGAATTGTTGATGACCAGAAATTATTTTCCATGCCTTAATCTGGCCAGGAAACATCACTCCTAATGGGAATGTCATGCTGCTCTGGCAGTGGTGGGGGGTGACATTTGTCATTAGACTAAGCCAATTGTTGCATATTGAGAAAATATGTTTAGACCAAAATCTATTTAAAACCAAAGTGGAGCCAAGGCCCTTATTGCTCTATTACTGATGTCGCTGGTTCATAGGAGAAGAAACTCTTCCCAGTTAAACCACAGAAGTCTGTAGCAGGGGCATCCTAAAGATTTCTTCTTGACTCCTCTGGACAGCCAGATGGGCCACCAGGGAGCTCAAACTGTGGTCACAAGTAACCTTCCTGGCATGGCAGAAAGCAGGTTAAGAGAACAGAACACAATCTCTGGCAGGGCCTTGCCTCATTGAGGGTTAAAAAAAGGATTCAAGAGGCACAAAAAGGGAGATGAATGAAACTATCTCTTTTCTCAGTTGTGTATAAATATTGTTTTTTATGATTAATCCTAGTTAAGGATTTTTACAAGCTGTCTTCTCACAAGCTATTAAGCACTTCCAGGACAGGGACTGTGCCACGGGTGAGTTCCTGTTAGCGCACAGTAGGAACTTCCTGACTGTCTCTTGCTGAGAACGACGGCCGTGATGGGCACAGAGGAGCATGGCTAATTATGGCCATCCTTAGGGGCTGGCCCTGAGAACACATATGACCTCATGAATAAGGATTCTGACTCCAGACAACCTTTCAGACACACAGTGAGTGATCCCGAGGTTCTTCGTCTGGCCTGCACTTAGCTTTTGCGGCTCCCGTAAACACACGGCATCCAGGCATTCTGTACACACACGGAGGATTGTGGAGTATCGTGAACCACAACAACCATGTGTTAAGCACCTCCTCTTACTCTTTTATCCTTTTCTAATTATTATCTTTAATCCTCACTCCAAGATTGGTATTTCCGTTTTCAGAAGAGAAGGGTGAGGTTCAGACACAAGGCCAGTGGCTAACAGGAGGTTTACCCGGGCTGGCTCCCAGCCCCTCTTTCTCTTTTGTGGGAGAAGTAAGCACAGGACACAGCAGCCACAGAATCATGAACCTGGTGGTAGGAAGGGGAAATGAGGTGGAAAGAAGTCCTAGAGAGGGAGTCGGGAGACCTGGTAACTAGTCCCAGCTAGTAACTGGTAACTAGTCCTAGCTCTAATACTAATAAGCCCTGTGACCTTGGACAACCCGTCCCTCTCTGGGCCTCAGTTTCCTACTATGCAAAAGTAACACTCAAATAAGCTGTTATTTTCTATTAATCTTTGAGCATTCCAATTCCTGTGAGGCCCCCCAATAGCACTTCCTTTCTGCTAAAGTCCCATATTCCAGAGCGGATGTGAGGCTGAGCCAGGGAGAGGCTGCCCTATCTTGTAGGCAGTCCCTCCCCGTCTTGGCTGGGCTGCAGGTGCTGCAAGAGAGGAAGTATCTGCTACTTAAGAACTTTGGGCAGCCTGTCTCTGGCTGCCTTCCGGCAGCTGGCCTCTTTCTGCAGGGCCTGCTCTCTTCTGCCCTTTTCCCAGAGCCACTGTCCCGATAGCGCCTGTCTTTGCCGTGAAAGCACTGAGCAGTGGAATCTCCGTGCTGGAAGGTGTCCCAAGGCTCTCCTTCTTCACGACCCCATCTTTCCATGAAACCCCTACAAACATCTCCAATACAGAGCCTCACCAGCCCCCTTCTTAAGCACTCTGTAGTAGGAACTCACTGCATCACAGAAAAAACCTTTCATTTTTGTGCAAGTCTGGTTGCTGGAAGATTCTTCCTTTTCTTGAGCTGATACCTGCGGCCGGAGTAGAAACACAGCGGTCTGAGGTGTCCGGGTGCAGCAGCGTCCTCCTTTTGGGCTGTGAATTACCCTGCCAGGGTTAGTTACTCACGCTAATCACTCTCTGTCTCTGCTCCCCTCCTGCCTCAGTTTCCATGGGGGGCTGTGCCTTTGAGATCTCTTCCCACCCATTCTCACTTGGCCCCCGGCAGTCCTACGCGGGAGGTGCTGAGCCGTGCGATGCTGTGCGCGCTCAGCACGAGCCGGACTGCGCAGAGTGGGGCCCCGACGCCCGCCCCGCCCGCATGGGCCACAGGAGACCGCACCTCGCTCCTTCCTGCCCTCCGGCCCCCCACAGTCTGTTCTGGGCACTCCCGCCTGCAAGGAGGCCCACACCCCACAGTGTTACTGGGACCCACCGGTGCACTGTCTCCTCTCTGCTTGCCCCAGCCAGGCACCCTCCTTGTCACCACACCTCAGCCCCCTGCAGCTGTGGGCAGCGGAGCATGCAGAGAGTGGCGGGAACCTGCCCCAGCCCGCGCCGCTTCCTCACACAGACAGGACTGCCCAAACCCAGAACCTCCGCGTCCTTTCCTTCCTGCTGGGAATCCCGGATGGTGAGCCCGCAGCCACCCCCCAGGACCTAAGACTGGGATGGAGAGAGGAGGCTGTGCGCCCCAGCAGTGAGGCCCAGGGGCCCCGAGGGCAGCCCTCCCTCAGGGGCGTTAGCATTCCCACTCTGTCAGGGCCCCTGGCCTTTTGCTTGTTGAAGATGGTGCTCCGTGTTCTCTGGGTTTCAAAACCATTTCTCTCTTCTGAAGAGAGAACAGTCAGCCTCCCCAGCAGGCCAGGTCTCGGGAGAAATGAGGAAGAGCCCTAAGACAGTGCGGAGGGCGGAGGGCCAAAGGGGGAGTCATACCCTTGCATCGGACTCAGCCTAGCGAGGGACGCTGGAGGGAGGGCTGCTCAGTGGAGCAGCGGCAGCGACGCCATGGGTGTGGAGCCCACCTGTTCTTGCACATCCTGTTTGGGGTTGGCTTTCCTTCTCTGTGCGTGGCATAGGGTGGCCCCAGCTGCGCGTGGCCCTCTCCACAGCTGCTCAGGGGAAGGACGGGCTGGTGGACGGGTGGCGGCTGCGCAGTCCTGTCGTGGCTCGGCGCATGAGTGGAGCAGTCCTGCCGGCCAGCCCAGAGGGGCCCGTCCACGCCCTCTCTGAGGGCGAGCAAGGGAGGACGAAGGAAAACAGAACTCGGGCGGGGTCCATGCTCTAGTGCCAGCCGATCTCTGCAGGGTGCCCGGCGCCTCCCATGAAAGTCACCAGCCATGCCATGCCCCAACCTGGAGCACTGGCCGGGGCCTTCCCCGGGAGGACAGCCTGGAGGTGCTCTCGGAAAGCTCCCGTGGGGAGGAAGGTGGGGAGCAAGGTACAGCGGGGTCCAGAGACAAGGGCGGGAACCCGCCAGGCGGGACCGGGTGGCCTCCTCTTCCCTGCCCTGGTGCGTGGGAGGAGTGGCGGCATGGGGCAGAGGGGAGCAGGCCGCGCCTGGGCTCCGCTCACGCTCACCTGAAGCCTCCGTTTCCCGCCTGGCTGAAGGCCCGCCTGTGTCCTAAGGCTGCTGTGAGCAGTAAGTGAGGTGGTGTCACATAAGTGCCTGAACACCACACGTGGCTGTGCCCGTCTGATGAGCAGGAAAAGAACTGTACGTGCATTGGAGGACCAAGCCCCGTGGCACAAATAGCAATGCCTCGGGAAAAAGGCATTTTCCTTTCCTGGGATGCCGTGTTGGTCAGGACGGCTTCATGAATCCGGCAGGGCGTGAGGGCAGAGGAGGGTTTGTGCGTGTGGAGGAGCCGGGGTTTCCGAGGGGGCCGCAGGGCACCCCCAGGCACAGGTGCACAGGCAAGGGAGGCAGAGGGTGGGGCAGAGTGGGGGTGGGGGGTGAGGGTGGCGGGGGGCACCGATGCTGGGGGGTACTGGCCAACTGACAGATCTCACAGGGCCTAGGAGGCAGGCACGGATTGCTGGCGCACTAACAACTGGCTCCTGCCGACCAGGGGTCCGGCGTGGCCTTCAGGCACCCTCCTGTCTGTGCCCAGAGCCCCTCACCCACAGCCAGCAACTTAGTGCTTTGTCCAGCAGAGCACTCGGTTTTGTGAAGCTCAGTTTATTTTTCTATGGCAAAAGAAACCTTAGAGATCTCCTCTCAACCCCCTGGTCCCCAGGAAATGCTTACCCAGGCTCTGCCTAAAAACTTCCAATGATGAGCAACTCCTCCCCCCTCTTCCTCCGCTCTGGGCTGGCGGCCCCTTCCTCCGGTGTGGACAGACCTCAGATGTTCCAGGCCGGTGACAAGGCCTCCTGACCGAGCTCATCTAAAACTAAGCCTTTCCAGTTTCCTCAGCTGTTCTTGATAAGTTATGGAGCAGGACCCGTGGGCCCTTCCCTGACCCTGAACTCTATGGTTGTCCCCTTTAAGCATCCTGAGCGCTGACCCTTCCCCCTGAGGGCCTGAGACGGAGGGAGGGAGCCCTCCTCCCTGCTCTCTGCCGCACTGCGCGGGGCTGCTCAGTGATACTTGGGCGATTAAGTGGCCAGACGGACCAAGGACTCGTGCACACCAGGGCAGGAAGGGAGGCTCGACTGCAAGCACCCAGCATGCAGAGATGGGAGATTAATTAACGTGAAGAGCTCACTGCAGAGGGGGCACAGTGACTGATGTTCTGACAGCTGCCCATAAACTCATTCAAGAAATTATGGAGCTGAAGAGGCCCCATGGGGTTGGGAGCTAAAATGACTAACTTCACATAAATGCCATTGATGGCAGCAGCCTGGAGATTTAAGGCAGCAATTTACTTGTGTGCTGGAAGAGGGACAAGCTCAGACCCTTTTGAAGAAACACTCTGCTCCTCGCTCCGGAAGCCCCTCTGGGGCACCCGCCAACCTCAAGGTAGTGCTGGGCCCTGAGCCTCCTTGCAGGAAATCCAACCCAGGTCAAAACCGTCTTGAGTGGCAGAAAGCAAGGAAGGGGAAGAAAGAGCCCAGGAGAAGAGAGAAATAAGAGTGACCTGTGTGCTCTATGTAGCTATTGTGAACAACAAAGACCAGGCTACAAAGTTGAAAACTCATCCACAGTGGAACTCTGGGATTCCAGACCGAGGGCGAGGAGAGCCTGGGCCGTGTGATCAGGTGTGACGCCTGTCTGACCAGGGATGGGCTCTTAGCCTCGCCACAATGTAAATCTGTGGAGAAGGAGAAAGGGAGGGCCCTGGATGGGAGGAAGAAGTTGGGAACTCTGTCACCACCTGGCTGTGTGACCTGGGCACGTCACCGGCCCTCTCTGGACTCAACATTCTCACCTGTAAAATGGAGGGCTGGCCTGTAGTCTTACCGGCCCCTTCTGACTCTTCAATGCAGCTGTGATTAAGATCTCCATTTTACAGTGGGGAAACTGAGCCACAGAGGTGTGAGGTAATGTGCCTGAGGTCATATAGCTCCAAAGTGGCAGGAAAGGCCTTGGGCAGGACTGCAGAGTAAGTGGCTTCTCTCCAGGACCTCTGCCTGCACACTCTGCCCTCCTCCTCCCGTGACGATCAAGCACCTCCCCAGGGCTCTCTTCCCCTCATGCTCTCGTGATGGGGAAAGAAAGGGTCTTGTGGGCTCCTCCCATATACACAGTGGCTACGTGGGTAGACTTGGCATCAGATCTGCCTGGGTTCAAAGCCTGACTTTACTAGCTACTTGCTTTGAATAAGTGACTTAATTCTTTGAGCCTCAGTTTCCTCATCGATAAAATGGGGACGTATAATATCTTCCTCATAGGGTTAAATCAGTTAATGTATGTAAACTGCTTGCAAGAGTAGCTGACATATAACCAGTGATCAAAAACCTGAACAATCATTGGTAATATTAAGATAGAAATGACTGAGATTGCTTGCCATGCACTCTAAGGGGACAAGGCCTTAAAAGGAAGGAATGGCCACTAGACATCACTGGACCAAGCTGGAAGGGATTGGAGTGTAAATCATGCCCCTTTCATATCGGACCACATGGGTGGCCATCTCCTGCTAGCCTGGCCTTGGGAACTGTAACAGAATAATGCCCTCTCTCTAACCTAAAAGCAGCTGGGTCTCCCAAGGAGTCCTGTAGAGGATGGCCACCATACCCCACGTGTAGAGGACCCCTGTCTTGGCCTTGACAGCTGCAGGTGAGCTGTCTTTTCCCTTTGGGATGTGTAAGCCTCTGGTGTGGTCCTGGGGAGTCTGCAAATGCCCCCTGCTGCCCTGTCGAAGGTGGGGTAGTGTGGGAAGGCAGAGAGAGGGGTGTGTTCTGGAGCTCAGGAGTTCGTTTGGGGTGGCTCAGCCTCCCGTCCGCCACCTTCCCCCACCTGAAGTGCCACCCGAGGCGGCCTGGCTCCATGGTGCTGGTGCCATAGTGGTGCAGAGAAATTTTCTGCTTGGAAGCGCTGGATGTTTATGGCCTGCTGAGAACACAACGACCCTGGTTTTCTTCCTAGGATTATAGCTGCAGATCAAGGGCTGGCATTTACACCTCCTCCCAGTTTATAGCAGTAATAATAAGTATGACGGCCATGCTTATATTGTGCCTTTTTAATAACACCACATTGTTTGGCTTCTTAATATTGAATCCTGTTTTATATTTACTTTCTGATGGCTTAAAATCAGCTGGGTTTTAATTGGTTGTGGGGAGGAAGCCCAGCTGGGCCTGGACAGGCAGGGAGTTGCTGAGAAGGTTCTGGAGACTCCTTCCTCTGTGACCTTTCCACCCTGGCAGGCTGTGGCCTGGAGACCACACAGATTTTTCCCTTCTCCTTCTCTCACACCATCTCTTTGCTCTTTTTCCTATAACCTGCTTTCCCCCTTTTGATCTTCGATTCATCATCCCGTTTGGTCTGTCCATGTATGAGATGAAGAAATTGGGGCCCAGCGTCACCACACGACTCGTGGTACTTGATCTGTCAGACTGCAGAGAAGTAGTGCGGACGGACTTTCCAAGTTATTTTTTCTGCAAAAGAAAATTAAACCAGACAATGTATAGCACTGCCTCCTAGGAAACTTCATGGGGCAGCAACTACAACCAGACTGTTTTGTTCTCTTCTGCCGTGGGGCTGCAGCAGCCCTGTCATGGCACTTTACATCGCCCCTTCCTATCAGTAAATCGGCCTGCAAATGTGTACCTGAGCAGAGTCATTCCAGAGGTTGCCTGATACAGCCGAGAAAGCCGTGGACTCCAGGCCTGCCCTTCTCTGCTGCTGACGGCTCTCCTTGGGCATCGGCGTGGGCCGCCCTCTTCCTTCCGTGGGGCGGTAGTCTACTTGTCTGCAGTCAGGGTCCTCGCAGAAAGAGAGCGCTCTCGAGCCGGTGACTTAAGCAGAGTTTAGTACAGGTGCAGGCAGGGTGTAGGGAGTCAGCCAGCAAGAGCGCAACGCCCAGGGTTGCAGCGTGGGAGCTGTTGCCACTGAAGACCTGAGGGACAGGCTGTGGGAGAAGTCACGAGTCAGGGAGGGAGGGGGGCTGTGTGGAGAGGATCACGTGGCCAGACCTGTGGCTTCAGCAGCCAGGTGCCGCCCGTCTACGTCCACGGCAGCCCTGCGAGCAGGGGCCAGGGGAGTGAGCGCCGGCCACCAGCACCTCGAGGGCCACCCGGCCAATCCCAGCAGGAAGCGCAGGCACAGGAGAGCTCCTGACCCGCTTCCGAAGGTCAGCCGCCCGCGGCGAGGGCCAAGAGGGGCCAAAGGGTGAATCTCAAGCGTCCAGCACGTGGGAGTCCTTAAAACCCCACGAGGATGCGAGTGTTGCGATGGGCCCACATCCCACGCGACAGCACCCGGGAAGGAGGCCAGAGGACTCCAGGACACAGTCTCTGGCCTTGAGAAAGTTACAGTTTGGTCGGTTACAGATCTAAGTTACAGATCACACTTGCAAAATAATAGCAAACTGTAAGAAAAACACAAAACTTAGTAATATTAGCAAATATTTATAGCACTTACCATTTTACAGCGATTTTTTACAAGTATTATTTCACCTAATCCTTACTAAAGCCCTTGAAATAAATAACGTCATTGTTTGCATTTTACAGATGAGGAAGCCAGGGCCTCGAAAGGTTGATAACTCACTCAGAGTCACGCAGCTAGGAGGGGGCGGAACTAATTCTTGGATTTAGGTTTTTATTTAAAATTCTCCCAGACCCCAGTGTCGAAAGAGCTCAGAAAAGGGGTCCAGGGCAGTTGGATGGCCCTGGAGGCCTCCACAGATGAGAGACAGGCCTCCAGGCGTGGAGGAAACGTAGCATGTCAGGGCATGGCCTTTCTGCAGAGGGCAGGACGGCCACCCTTCCGGCTCTGCAGGCCACGGGAGCCTCTGCCACGCTGCGCTCGCCAGGACAGTGGCAGGCTGCATTGGCCCCCGGGTATGGTCTGCCAACCTGGGGCTCATGAGGGAGTGCACAGGCCCTCTGGGGAGAAGACACAATGTACGATACCACACATAGAAAAGCCCGGAAGTGGGAACGAAGGTGGCACGTTCCAGGGACCATGAGGAGGACAGCCCGACGTGGTGGGAGAGTTTCTGCAGGAGTAACAGCAGATGAGGGAGAAAGCGTGCATGAGCTGGCAAGGGCTGCCTGGCACAGTCCCACACGCCGGGGGACTTGAACAACAGGAAGTGACTTCTCCAGCTCTAGAGGCTGCCGTCAGAGGCGAAGGTGTTGGTGAGCTTGGTTGCTCATGAGGCCGTGCGGCAGCGGCAGCCCAGGCCCCTCCGGCTGATAGATGCGGCCTTGCCTCTGCGTCTTCTCACTGTCTGCCCTCGGCCCCTGCCAGCGTCCGCATTTCTTCTGCTTCTGAGGACACCAGCCATAGCGGCTCAGAGCCCACCCTCAGGGCCTCGTTTGAATTTAACCACCTCTTTAAAGACCCTGTCTCCCGATATGGCACACCCTGAGGGGTGGGGGGTGGAGGTAGGACTTCAACGTAAGAATTTCTCGGGCAGGACGTAATTCAACCACTGACAGACAGAATAGAGCCAAGTTACAGGGAGTTTTGGATTCCAAATGAGAGACGGTGAGGTAGGAAATGAGGAATCCTTTGGCTTGTTGATCATAACTCTGATTAGAACTTTGAGAATAATACTGATTTTACCACTCATGCGGAAAATATGATAAAATGGGCATCTGGCCAGGGACCCAGGAGTGTGTAGAAGCCTGGCAGTTGGACCCAGTGGGCTGGGTGGCCTGGGACGAAGTCCACTGGCTCCATGTGACATTGTCCCATCCTGGAGAAGGCGGGCGGTTGAGTGGTGCCCTAAGCTCCTTCGTGTGCTCCACCCCAGCCAGCACCGGGGGTGTCTGGCCCTAGTGCATAGACGCTCTCCCCATGGGAGGAAGTAAGGGATTGGTGGTAGCTGATGAGTTCTTTGGCCTGGATGCTGTGCTGCCGGCTACGTTCCAGAGTTAAGACTGGGCCTTTCTCTTAGCAAATCTCACGAGAGGCAAGCCATCCCTGCTGGCTGTCACGTCAGGACACCGTAAAGCCCCATCCCTGGGACAAAGGCAGAGCTGTGCTGGGTGACCAACGGACTCAGAAACAGGCAGATTTTTTTTCATATCTCCCAGAATTCACTCCTCATTGTTTCACATGGGGCTTTGCTCTGATGCCACTCAGTCATGATACATGAAAAGATCCAGGACAGGGGCCTCAGGAGCAGGCCAGGTGTTTTATATGCAGGTGGTTCTCCACCAGCCCCTCCCAGTCCCAGGCACGGGGGTGGGGGGCAGGTGCAGGGGAGGGAGGAGGGAAGAGAATGAAACAGGGATTCTTTGGAAGATTTTGCTCACTGTGTCCTTTGTGGATTTATTGCTAAGTAACTTCAGTGGCCTTTTTCTTTTTTATCAAAACTGAAGTTGCTCTGACTCTCAGACCTTTGCCAAACCCCTCTGGAGTCATTTTCATTCATGTGGATGGTTTGGGCCATCTTTGGACACATATCTTGTTGGCCTAATGAGATCCAATTGCTTTTTAAGGAAAACATGAATGTTAATGCACTGGCACAGCCTGGAGCAGAGTCTCCACTTGAAGATTTGTTTTAAGCAGTATAAGGACCTGTCAAGAGCCAGCGGTTAGTTTTACTGAGCATTCGCTTCGTCTGGGGAAGGTGAGGTTGTGCTGTGAGCCTGCTCTTCCTCTGCTGAGACAGCTGCAGAAGGGCTGGCCAGCTGATCTGTGCAGCCACACTTTCAAAGCACCACCTGGTATTTAGTGGATGACTCCCAAATTTTGGTGAATGAAGCCTCAGAGGGTTTGCAAGCCTAGACACACCAGCGAATGCCAGTCTTCACAGTGGCTGCAAGTCCTCCTCCCCCAGCATCATTTGTGTGATTTCTAGTTGTAGGAGATTATTTGATGGAGAAAATGACTTATTAAAATCTCCCCAGTATCCACACAGCTATTCTCCAAGCAGGCCAGGGGAGACTTGGTTGCTGTGCAGCACTATCTGCACACCTCTCCTGAGACAGAAATCATCCTGCTGCTACCGTTCGAGCAAGAGTGGCCAGTAGGAGTAGCCGCTCGGAGGTGAGGGGGAGTAGACATTAATTCAGGGGTGTAATCTGTTGTTGGCAAAATAGAGTCTTTACAACGCATTATAGCCATTGATGCCGTTTCTAAAAATGCAGTGATATTATCCATCACTTACAATGGCAGCTGTTCATCACACTTTCAAAGAAGTCTCATTTTCCTCTGGAATCTTCTCAGCAGAAGCCAAGGAATAGAATAGCTCAGAGACCTACAGTTGGTCCACAGCACCTGGTAATGGTAAAGTTGGAAAGTGGGAAAATAAGCTCCATCTCCAGCATTCTCCTTCCAAACTTTGTTGGATAAAGCACGTTGTATCTCACAGAGGGTGTGTTATCATGACATTGTCTGCAGATAAGCAGACAACCAAGCTTCGCTTCAGAGGGCAATGGAGTGGGCTGCCTTTGGAGAAAACATGCCCTTGGCCATCTTTTTGCCTTCGTTGCCAACCAGGTCATCGTTTGAGTGAGCAAAGGAGGGGTCAGCTCTTCCATGTCATCCATAGAAGAAGTATCTAGCATTTATGGTTCTAAACTTTCAACGGTTTGGACATTCAGTTTCCTAGAAGTTTCCCCAAAAGAATCAGGTATAATACCACTGTCTAATCCCTTAGTAATAAGAACACAAATACCATTTCACCTGTTTTATTCCCTCAGGTACTTATGGGATAAACTATTACAAATTAATAGGCACTAATATGTTAAAAATATTGCTCCTTCCAGGTGAGATATTTCATTTCAGCAGGGAACATTTAGATATATGACTTGACTCAAAAGAGCAGATCTAATGGAGACCCCTGCAAGCCATCAAAGGAGATGGCTTAGAGGATCTTCAAGTCACTTTCCACACAGGTGGCTGCCAACCTGGCCCCCATGAAAGGCCAGCCCTGGTCAAATTCAGTCATACTTAAATGGCTAGGTATTTATCAAGCTCTTCCTATTGCTTTTAAAGTTATCTTACGGTTACTTCTGAAATGAGCAGGATGGGACACTCAGGATGTCAAAGCCAGAAGCTGGATGATGCCTCTGGGCAAAAGGTCTCGGTGTCCCGGGCTCTCCTCCACTGTCCTAGGCTTCTGCCCTCAGCCAGCCACGAGGACAGGTAGAGCCTGGTGATTTTCCCCCTCCATGCTTCCGAACAAAAGACCGTTCACTATGAGATTCTCACGCTAGTGACTGTTATCATTCTAAACCGAGACGTACCTTTTTACAGAACTTGAACCAAGTCATTCATTTCCGCTCCTAACTTCCCGTGCTTTTCTCACATAGGATTTTTGATAAATGGAAAAGCAAATGTTGCTGGTTGTGATGTTTCTGTTTATTCTATACTTTATATTTTAAAGAAGAGTGTGTTTGAGACATGACCCTTTACGTAGGTTAAAAATAAGCCTGGCCTTTTTCTGTAATGAAGTAGTGTTCAGAATTCTCACTGAAAAGCAGCATTCGAGGAAGTTCATTGAAAACAATGAGTTCCAGGAGAGGAGGGGGAAATAAAGAAGCTCCTAAAGCCCGGCTTGCCCTCCCCTCACCCCTTCCTGGCCAGGGGGCCATTCACCCATTCCTGGTCGGGGGGATGGCGCCCCCGGGAGGGGCCACAGACTCCCCCTCCCCAGCTGCTGCTCCGTCTTGAGAAGCTGAGACTGTGCCTCGCAGGCCTCTCGGTCCCAGCAGCCTGTGTGGTGGCCACACGCAGACGCTGTCGACCCGGCTCCATCCGTGAGATGGGAAACTCTGTGAGCAATTAGCTAAAGTGTTTGGCATCCAGAACCCCAAATCCACGCAGAATCCAGAGCTCCCCTCCCCATGCAGTGATCGGGGGCTTCACACTCTGCCGGGGCACCCTCCTCGTCAGCAGCAGCCAGACCCAGTGGCAGAGTTCTTCTCCTTTATTTACCAGCCTCCTCGGAAGATCACCCCTGGATGGCAGCTTCACTCCTTTGCCCATTTTAACTGATGAGGAGCAGATCTATCTGTGTTTCGGATGTGGTCAGGCCCAAGGTGTTCACTGGGACTTTACAGAATGGAATTGAGTGATGGAACTGGAGGCAGGGGCCAGTGGGTCAGTGGGTTGTTTTCCCACCTGCAGGTGACATGGTCCAGTTGTGGGTGGTAAGGAAGCCCCTGAGTCCGTGGCAGATGGAATTCTGCAATGTATCCCTGTGTGGGGAGCAGACAAGTCACCTGCCCGTCACGATGGGTGACGGGTACAGTGCCACAGCTTGATTTATTGGTCACCCGCCTGAGCCTGCAAAAGAGGCACCTCCCTTGGGAGGCAGCATGGTCAAGTGGCAGCTCCGCTCGGAAGCCATCTCCTCAAATCACTAATTAGATCCACAGCTGCAGACCAGAGCCCGTGTTGGAGTCTCCCCTTCCTCCGGGCCCCTCATTTGTTCTGTGTTGTTAATTCATGTGATTTAGGGGTTTAGTTATATTTTGTGATGTTTTCCTGTGTGCTTTGGTTTATTGCTTTTTTTTTTTGTTTTTGGTTTATTTTTTTTTTGTTTTGGTTTATTTTCAGAGATGAAAATGGATGTTCTGTGTGAAAGCTGAGCTCCTTGTTTCTTTGTTTTGCCCGTGGCTGACTGCATGTTCTCTGTCAATGTCTTGTCCCTGGTTCTTGGCACTGACCGTCCTGTCTGTGTGAGGAGGCACCCGGCAGGCTCGCTTGATCAGAAGAAGGGAAGTTTGCTGAGTTTAGTCAGTCCACAGAAACCCATGGTGACGTTCTCCTGTGCCCTGTGTGCAAACGTATGTTGGCACCTGCCGGAGTGGACGGGAGGGCGTTTCTCTTGCTGGCTGGCCCTGCAGTAGTTGTGCGTGTGTGTGTGTGTGCACGCACATGCATTCTGTGTCTGCTGAGGGCTAGCGACCTTCCTACCAGACGGGGAGTGCTGTTCTGGAAGGAGAGCGGAACCAACATGGATGGTGTGATGGCCACTCTAAAGAACAGGGCTGGCAAAACAGGGGACTTGTGTCATGTTTAGAGGGGCATAGAAGGTGAAGAAGAATTCTGTGAGTCAAACTTTTATTTAGAAGAAAAATATATTAATAAAAGGAAATGGCTCTTCTAACCCACAAAACTGGGTTCTAAGCTGGAAAACTGTCACTGTTCTGGAAATCCAGCCCCCCTCTACCTTGGGAAGAGGCTGGGTCTGGACTGGACGAGTTGGCTCTAGTGGAATTAAATGGCTCATACCCAGACCAGCCTGGAGTTGGGAGCATCAGGGTGGCTAAAGGGGAACAAGTATCCCTGCAAGCTGCCTTTAGACCACATTTAAAGTTAATTTTGTGGATTCCACACTCACCCCTCCTTCACTCCTGATGTCTGCAGTGCTAGTTTGAACCTTAGTCTATGATTCCCTCTGAGCTCTCTGTCCTGGGCACAGCCCTAGCTAGATGTACTGGACTCGGGGCCCAGCACCTTCGAGGAATGGGGGCCCCTCCACACCATGTGGTCGCCCACGCAGGCGGCAATGTGCCCTTTCTACCAGTGAGCTGGGCCCTGGTCTCGGGGAGGTACCCCTCAGAGTTGGCGGGTAGAAAGAAGAAAAGGAAATACCATATTTCCATGAAAGCTCCTCTTTCTATGGTGAGTAGCAGAAGCAAATGGGAAAGCTTCCACGGCTCTTCTGAGGCCACAGAATGGAAGGTAGAGACAGGATTCAGTGGTCAGTGTTTCTCCGCTCAGGCAAAACACTCTGGTCACCAGATGTCCTCCCACATTCCCACTGGCTTACAGCGCCCCTACAGCAAAGCCTCTCCAGACAAGAGCAGGCGGTTGGTGCAGGAGAGCCCAAGCCTGGCTAGGCCAGCGCGGGCCTGACCCTGCCGGTCAGCGGCCGGCGTGCCCAGGCTCTCCTCCTGCCGGCGCTGGGTCTCGGCACTGGGTGTGCTGCAGCCTGATGTTCCCCTCTCCCCGCTCATGCCCCGCCTGCGTCCCGTTGACTCTTGCAGTGAGCATGCCCACCAGCGAGACCGAGTCTGCCAACACCGAGAACGCGGCTGGAGGTGACGCCGAGGACGAGAACTGCGGGGCCAGGCTGGCGTGAGTAGGCACCGAGAGCCCGGGGCTGGGCTTCTCCTGGGCGTGGGCAGGGAGGGTGTCTGGGAGTCCCGAGGGTGGCCCACCACCAGGAGGGGCAGAGATCCGAGCTGCAGCAGGAAAGAGCAGCGTGGGGGGCCCTGCGGGGAGCGGAGGCCTGGGGTGCTCTTACACCGCTGAGGCTTGTCTCAGCTCTTCTGCGAGGCTACCTCTGAGACCTTGAGCCCTTTTCATCACTTTGGAGAAACTCAGAGTATGTGGGAGTGGCCCCAAAGTCTGTTCTTCCTGGTCCTTTCGCCCCTCCTCATAGGAGACGGCCAGGTGAGGGTCCTCGGGCCTGCTCCTCACACTTCCATTCTGATAATGTGACCCAGAAGAAAAGCAGATGGTAAGAAAATGCGCCAGGAGATGACAGGCACGTCTGTCCACACCTGCAGCAAAAGGGAAGCAGAGATGCCTGAAATGCTACCAGAGTCACCTGTGGTCATAACAGCAAGCTGCTGCTTTTCCAGTGACCAGCACCTGAGGAAGCAGAGTGTGGGGTTGACCTGTGCCGTCAGGAGCCACAATAGCCTGAGTGGAGCCCCCAGCCTGTTCAGGTTCTCCTTTGGGGAGTGGGGTGTGTTCCTGGCTGCCTTGGGGTATAAGGGACTCAGCCTGGTCACCGAAAGGACCTGCAGACGAGGCGCCGAGCAGGACCAGTCTGAGCCGCTCCCTCTGCAGAGCAGCATCTTCCTCCCCTCCTCTGAGGGCGGCCTCAGGCTCTGGCAGAGGGCTGAGGGCAGCCGTGGGTGAGGCTGCGTGGTGATCTGGCCGTGAGAAGGGCCTCGAGCCGGCGGCAGGACGGGGAGATGAGGCTGCGCAGGCCGGCAGCGCTTCCGGAGTGCACAGGCGTCGGTGTCACTCACCCTGACAGCGCACGGGAGGCTGCACTGCAGATTTCTCCGCCTTGTCGGAAAGCAATTATTGTCAAAATGTTGTTAAAATACGATGCTAATTACATTTTAAAGCAGCAGTCCAAACCTTTTCCCACTTCTTTTGGAATCATGCAAAACAACCACTTGAGTTTCTGGAAGTTGGCCCCAGACAGCATCCCCAGGGAAGGCTTCAAAATCCATAAATTCTAGACCTTTCTGTTGTCTTGACTCCAGGAGCAGGGTTGGAGAGAAGATGATCAAAGACCCTGCAACTCTGGCGTTTGGGCATGGCCCAAGTTGCAGACCAGCAGGGACTGGGGAGCTGGCACCAGGAAGTCACTTGAGAGTGCATCTCGGGACAGCGCGAGGCTCTGCTGGAAAGAGAACACGATCAGGGAGGCTGGCAGTCTCTGTCATTTCCTCAGAGGCTACATGCCACCATCTTCAAGAGCTCTGTAGAAGGGTCCCTGTTGTCTCATGCACATCCACACTTCGTGTCTATCTGTGCACACGCAACAAAGTTGCAGTTGTACAAAGTTGCGGTACCAGGATTACAACATGCATTCAAGGCATCCCGGTCTGTCCACACCCCCTGCCCCCTCACCCCAGCTGGCAATGGGACACGACTCTGCTGGCACTCTGGTGGGAGAAGCAGCCTGAGGACCGCACCTCGGGGCAGGGAGAGACCCTACTTTTAAAGCTAAGGGTTTAAAGTCTTAGTGATAAGATGAGGCCTGAGTGAGGGCTGCTATGCGTGAGAAAACTCGATGAAAGTGGGACCTCAGGGCAGGGCAGGGATAAAAGAGCTGCCTGTGATGTCCGTGGGGGCGGGAGCAGGTGGGCAGGGAGGTGATGAAGAGAGGGAGCCGCCACAGTTTGAATGGACGAAAGGTGCTGAGGCAAAAGTCAAGTCTGCAGCAGGCCCGAAGGACCTGCGGGTGTCATGGAGACGGCAGGCTGCAGCGTGGGCTCCGCTCTGGCCAGGGCTGGGCACTCACTTGAGGCTATCAGGATAAAACCACGAAAAAGGAGACAGGACGAGGCTTGTTCACAAAGGACTGGGCGGCAAAAGACCAAGGCCAAACCCGACGCACAGCAGAATAAGACGGAGCAAACAAGACAGCAGCACGGCCTGGAGGCCCCGGGAGGAGGGAATGCAGGACGGGGCGGCCAGCGGGCACCAGGTGATGGCGGCGTGGGGGGAGGGCAGCGGCTGCAGGTGGAAGAAGGGCCGAGGCTGTGGGTTCTGCAGCGCCAGTCACAGGCTGGAGGGCTGCTGTGGGCATCCGCTCGCTCGGGGCGTGGGCCAGGACGGGGCGTCGCTTGGAGGGAGGGTGGGAGCGTGCAAAGGGGAGAGACGGCACAGGAAGGCTAGCAGTCCCCGTGGCGGGGCGGAGGCGGAGCCAGTGAGGAGTTGGGGAGGACAGCAGGGCGTACGGGAGACGTGGCTTCGGAGCAGTGAAGGCTGACATCAGAGGCAGTGCAAGACACTGAACTTACACCAGAAGGAGGGTTCCTGTACCTCTGGGACGAACTGGAAGATGGAAAGGGAGACCTGGCATCAGGAGTCCTGGTAGCCCTGTGACCTCGGCCAATCACTCACTCCGAGTCTCGGCCCTCCCCCGGGAAGCGGAGGGCCAGACTGACCACGGGTTTCCAGGTGACTCAGCAGAGGCCGGGGGGCCTGGAAACCGCCTGCAGGGGCTGCCACAGAAGGGACATGCTGGGCCTCCATGGAAAGCCTCTCACAAAGAAAGCACCCTACAACTGGAGAAATTACAAACTGTAGGTCCATGTGGACGTGGCAGCCAAAGTCCCTTCCAGCTCTCAGAGCTTGTTGCAGTTTTATAAAGAACGTGAGTCAGAAAAGCCTCTGATGAAGGAGTCTGCGATAGGAGTCATGCCAAGTCGCCTCTGAAAGTGAGGGTGAGGTGGCGTAGGAATGTAGAGGACAGCACCGAACATTCAAACTGCTGAGTCACCGGGAGGTCCCTGAAAGAGCAGCGCCAAAGCAGAGTGGAGACTGACACCCTGACTGCGGAGTCAGCCTCGCAGAGCAAGCCCACGATTTGCCGGCAGACTCGGCGGCCTGGGAGCACCGGCCGGGCGTGAGCCAGGGTGGGTCTTAGCCACCCAGGCCCAGGCCCAGTGGAGTGGAGTCACCGTCGTACGAGGGCAGCTCTGGCGTGACCGTGGGACCAAGCTGAGTGCTAGAAGTCAATCTGGCACTAAAGGGTGACAGGCTGGGAGGACCAGTGGGGACGAAGGTTGGGTTCCGTGAAAGAGCAGGAAGGATAATAGCAAAGGAGGCTCCGGGCAGACGAGGGACCGCCAGGCTCAGCACCGAGTACCGACAAGGTCGGGACCTCTGCAGTGATCGCCGCTGCGGTGGTGCTGAAGTCCGGAGTGACGGGCGCTGAGCCAGACGTGTTGTCAGCATGGTGTGCTGCGGGGCCATCTGACTTATGTTAAAGAGAGATTTGGGACAATTCAGGGAAATGCTATTTTATACAGCAGGTAGTAAACATATGGTGCTCATTACAGTAAGAAAGGGGAGAGGCTGAAAATGTAAATAGCTCCCAAGAAGTTCAAGTATTTGTCAAATAATGACAAATGCAAGGTGAGCAACTAAGCAAAAGTTTTGGCTTTGTCACTAATTTTGAACCTCAAAACTAGGTTCAAATTTTGAGGTTCAAACCTTAAAATTAGGCAGAGCCTCTGGTCTCCCTGCGGTCCGTGCAGGCGGCCTGGGCAGAGACAGTGCCTCAGCAGGAGCCAACCCCAGGCAGGGCGGGCTTGGGAGCCAGAAGCCTTGCTAGCCCCGCGCCTGCCCGCTGGGCCGCAGCAGCTGGAGCGCTCTGATGTCCAGAGGACGCTCCGGAGTCTGAGAAGGTTTTAAAAACCAGTAGGAGGGAGGGTTCGCCACAGGCTGGGCGGCCCAGGGTGTGGACTGGCTCCACGGTTCCAGGGTACCGGCGCTCCTGAGCTTGCATCCTCACACGGCGGGAGCGGCTCTCCCAGCTCGGAGCCCTCCGTTGTCTTGTGGGGCTCCTGCCATGCAAAGGGACTTGACAAAGGGCTCTGAGCTCACCGAGGGCCTGAGTGTTCTGTAGTCTCCAGACAAATGCTGGTAGAGCAGCACCCTGCCCTTCCTAAGTCGAGATGTGTGAGTAACGTGGTGCCTGGCAATTCTGCTGAGTACTTGTAACATGTGCCAGTCTTAAAAAGGGAGGAATGTTTTGGACCCTGTAAACTTAATATTATGCTCACAATCCCCTGAGAACAGCAGCAACAACAAAAACGACCTTCAAATGCGGTGTCCAGGCTTGTAAGTCACGACTTGTACCTGAGTGGACAAGAAAGTTCTGCTCCATTCCCTGCTCAGAACATGCCAGGATGCCACAGAAGGACCCATGGCCAATGACCAGGCCTGCACTAGGACCTTCTTTCAAACAGCCTCCCCTGCCCTGCACCTATGTCCCAGAGTCCTTCCCTGGGAGGGGAACACGCAGGTTCAGATCTCTCTATATGGGAGTTTTTAAGAGCCCACTTTTGTTCATGACCCCACAGACTAAGACGGGGAGAGCCTCACAGCGAGGGCCAGAGGTCTGTGTCACAGGGCACCCCAGCTGGGACCACGGAGGCACTTCTGGAAGAAGGCCCAAGCCAGCCCTTGGAAACAGAGTAACAAGCCTGGAGGCCAGGGTGACCCATGTGGGCTTGTGTTTGCCAACAAGGAGAGGCACCTGCCCAACAGCAGGCCTAGGGAAGAGGCTGACGTCTTGTGGGCGGCGTGGCTCTGCCAGGCAGGGAGCACACGGGCTCCTCGACACCCAGTGAGCAGCTGGAGACGTGGGCTCCCCCCTTTAAACTGGCTCTCAATAACAGCACTGCCCTTGGAGCCTGCCCTCCCGCACGCATTGTTAGCGTGTGATTACGCCCTCCAGCCCACACAGGCAGTCTTCGGGGTGGGAAAAGGTTATTAGCTGATGGTTCCGAGCAGTAAAGGCACTTGGCTCTGATCCTCAGTGCCCCAGAGATATAATCATCTCATGCATGATGCCTTTGCCACCTGTCACATCTTCTGGTTTAATTTTTCTTTAATGAAAAGTAATGAGAGAGGTTGATGTTTTCTTGCCTCTGCGACATGGCTTGCTCTGCAACGGGGTGGCACAGTGGAGGCAGTCACCGCCCAGACTACCCTCTGCCGTTCGCTCCCTGCGCTCTCCTCGTCTCTCTTGCCATCTCCGTTCCCTCCTCCGTCTGTGACTCTAGCTCTGTCCTGTGCATGTCCAGCCAGGCGTCATCACCACCTGCACCCTCTGGGGCTTGCTCCCTTGTCCCAGCACGGAAGCCAAGCTGGCGTGTGCCTGCCAGCCTCCATGTCAGTGCCGACATCCTCTCGTCTATCCCACTCCCTGCCCCTCGCGCGCACATCCCTTCTACAGGCTCTCTCCTGCCCGCTGCTCCCAGCCACCTCTGGACTCCTTCCTGATGAACTAGCTAGTCCCAGGACCTCCCTGAAGGTCCCGCCTTTCAGTGGAACCTCCTGTCCCCATACGATGACCCTTCCAGGCAGCCACCGTCACACTTGCCCTGTGCTTCTGCCCAGACACCCCCAGGCCTCAAGGCCATGTGTGGGTCTCTCCTTGGAAGCCCAGCTGATTCTCCAGGCCGTTGGCAGCTGGGTGGCCGCTCCATTTCCAGCTGGCTCCTTCTGCCGGTGCCACTCATACCCCGCTGTGGTTGGGCTCCTGCAGACAGCCGTGATGGCTATGCCCGAGAGTTCCGGCCTCCGCAGTGGGGTCCTCCTGCCTTCGGGAGAGGCCTTCCCTTCCTCCCTGGCCTTTCTCAGGGCGCACCTCTTCCCAACGTGAACTCGCGGGGCAGACCCTGGTGGTCTGAGGACGGTGCTGCCCCTCCAGTGAGGACTGTCTATACTTAGAAGATGCTAGACGTGTGCGTGCCAGCTGGGCCAGACCTCAGGCTCTGCAGCTAGACGAACACGCGATGTTCCTTCCCTCCCAAGCTGTTCTGACACACACCACCCACCCCTTCCGCGCCCGTGGCGGCGACCTGGGGACGCCACACTTCCCTGGGACTGCTAGCAGCTGCACACAGGTGAAAGTGTGTGCGCGTCCTTTGGTAATGTGTCCTTTTTCTCTTTCAGCCACCGGATCTCCAAATCGAAATTCAGGTGAGTGAGATGCGGCCGCCCTCCTTCCCTCCTGCCCATAGCTCTGTCCTCACCCCTTGGGTGGCCTGGGGGAGGGATGTGGTTCCAAGGGGGTGGCTGCTTCTTTCTGGGCATCAGTCAAGAAGAAGTGTGTGAATCGGACTGGGGAGTAATTCAGGGGTAGATGTTAGTTGAATTATCCCGACTGTCCGTCCTTTGGGCAGGCCATCCCTAGAAGGTCGTCGGACTGAACGTGTCTTAACTGGTGAAGTCCAGTTAAATTCAACAATAAGGGAACCTTTGTGGCTATCTTGACCTACTTCATGTTTGTAGAACATGGTGAGATATGAGCTTCAAGGGTGATGGAGAGCACATAGGATTATGATACCCGTCTGTGTCACTGCTCAGTAACAATGTCAGAACCTTCCAGAGGACCCTGGGTCTTCAGTCCCCATCTGCCCCCAGCCTCACCTCCTGCACTTCCTGCAAATGCCCTTCGTTCCCACTACAGGGGATTCTTGCAGTTACCCAGCTGTTCCCTGTCCCCACACCAGGGAGGCTTCCGCGCGGAGCCTTTGCTCCGCCTAAATTGCACGGGCCCTGTCTTCAGGAACCCAGACTTTTGTCAAGAATCTCACACGTTGCTGCCTCTGTAACACTTTCTGCAGACTCCAGGGGATCTGCTCACGCCCCCATCCCCAGGATGCTTTGCTGGCACCTCCGTCACAGCACTGACCCGGCCTGGCTGCATTGCATTCTAATTGTTGGCTCACAGGCCTGTTCCTGAGGCTCTGAGGCCAGAGGCATTCCAGGGTCTGTCCAGTGTCTGTCCAGCATCTGTCGAGGGTGGGCTGTCTGTGCGTGTGTGCTGTAGGGATGAGTGGATGGGTGTGTGGAGGGGAACATGAATCCATTCCCACAAATCCTGTGCATGCCAAAAATATTGGTAGATCTAATCTTGACTCCCTAACCTTATTTATTATGTCTCAGGAGCGTAAGTGACACCGCATTTTAGCCCAGCTGGGTGAACGTAGCCCAGGGCTGTATTTTAAATGGTCCCTAAAGGTGACATGGAGTCTCCCAGACTTCCTCCCCCAGCTCCTCCTGGGCATGGGTCTGGACGCCCGGGGCAAAGGGGTTGGTGAGAACTGGCTCCGGAGTCTTGAGCCCGCTGGACCCTGCTTCCCTGCTCACGGGGCGCCTACAGGCTCACCTCGCTGGGCATCCCCCACTAGGGCCCTGCCCCCATTCACCTCTGGCCTTGAAATCCCCACCTGGCTCTCTGCCCTCTGCCCTCTGCCCTGCGCCCTGCACACCGCTGGCTGTGGACGCCTCCAGCCCTCACCTCCGCACAGACACCTCCAGGGCCCTCACTGCCCAGAAAGAGCAGGGCAGCCAGGGGCTACGACAGGACACCTACCTACCTGTGCCCCACCCACCCCACCGCAGCCCACAGGAGCTCCCGGCCATAGGGCAGCATCCCCCAGGGCCTGCAGAGGCTCCCGTCGGCAGGGTGTCTCTAAAGCAGCACCCCAACCTCCCAGGCCTTGGTGCTGAGGGCTGAGAGCTAAATGAGGACCTCGTGCCGACTCTCTGTGCCACGCTGACGCCCTTGTTCTCCTGTGTGCCACTGGGGCTGGGGGTGCAGGCTTTCCTCCTTTTCCTCTTATCTCAAACCAAGACCCCGTTACGTAAAAATCTAGGGTCAGGCCCAGCAGACCTAGGTCCTATTACATGAGAGGAGCTCTGGAAATATGAAAACCCCTCTCTCAGTGACGCTTGGATTTCACTGCTTTGTCTTTGGCATCTGGAGAAGTGGGTGGCGCATAATGGACCTGATCACAACACGATTGCTGAGTGAGTGAATGAACGAATGAGTGGCCTTGCTCCAGCAAGACAATAGGCTTGATACAGATCCAAACAAGGTATCTAATTTGACAGCCGAAGCTGAGAAAGCCTGTTGTACTTCTAGCAGTTCCAAAGCCCCCACACATTAAGAGAAAAGATAGAAAAATACATTTGAAAATACTTCCAAAATGTCATTCTCATTCCATGCAAATGAGTGAATCATGAATGAATGAATGAATGAACATGATCTGGAGTATGGGAGAGAAAATCACGCACATGTGCAGACTCTCTTGCTAACGCAGGAGATTGCCCAGCACACCGTGGGAACAGTTTTTACCCACTGATGGATGGCGTGACCTGTGCTTTAGAAGCCAGGAAGCGGCCAGTGTGCCTGTCAGCCTCCCACGGTGCTCCCAGCTTGGAGACTGCTCGCCCTGCTGCGCACCGTCATGTGGCCGGTCACTGACCTCTGGGAAGGGTCTCTCCTTCAGTCGCCACTCAGGACGCAGTAGAAACAGGGGAGGGGAGCAGACCTTGTACTACTCCCCAACGGCTTATTATTACTAGTAGGTCGGCACTGTCATTTAAACCCATTTTCGGATAAGGATCCTGAGGCTTAGAGAGGCCCAGGGTCACGGGCTTGCATGTGGCCAAGTCAGGACCCATACCCAGGGCTCGCTGGCAGTCACGCTGCCACCTCATGATGAGGCTCTGCCCCAGAATGTGGTCCCTGCAGAGCTGGTGCCTCTCGGGCACCTAGTGGGTGACTTCAGTGACCATGTTAAAGAAGTAAAAAGAAACGGGAAGACTTACTCTTAACATTTTTATTTAAACTGGTGTCTCTAAAATATTATTTCAATATGTAATTAATATAAAAAATTATTAATGAGATAGTTTACATTCATATTTTTGTACAAAGTCTTTGAAATCCAGTGTGTATGTTATACTTAATGCACATCTCAGTTTGGGTTGACCACATTTCATGTGGACAATAGCCACATGTTGTTAGCGGCTGCCACATGGGACAGTGTTGCCCTCGAGATTCTGAGCAGATAGCAGACAGCAACCATCTAATCTGGATTCTGCACCCACTGATGGTGTCTGTTTAGGGATTCTCAAAGGCTAGCAATAGATTAAAAATGCCATCAAATTTATCGAAGTACTTTTAATCATTTTCTGAGATGAAACAGTTTAATAATGACAACAGAATTTAACCTTGAAATTGATCTATTCCATTTACAGGACTGAATGACACAAAGTCACAGTTTATTTAAAGCAAATATTAGAATGAAACTTTTACAGAAAATTCGCCAAATTAATTGGCTCATTATGGCAATACTTGGGTATTCTCTTGTTAATCCAGGTCTCTAGTTAGAGGAATTAGTTAAAATAGGGAATTGGCAACATTTGGAGCTCACTGTTCAAAATAGCATGTGAACAGTCGTGGAAAAAAGATTCAGAAAGTCTTCTGCAACTGGAAGGGATTGATTGGATAACCTTTAGGGTTTCTGAATGCCAACTTCATGGAGTTCTGAGACGGCCCTGGCAGGGCTCAACCCTGGGCTGGCCCAGCCCTCAGTGAAGTGTGCCTCCAGTGCTGTGTCCGACACACACTACACCAAGCACAAATCCAAACCTGCCCCAGTCTCCAATGGTCCCTTTTTAAGTCATTTATAAAAGAATTAAATTTAGTGATGTTTAGTGTCATTTGTTTTTGGTTCTGTGAAAGAAAAGATGGGAAGTTACTCTAGCCACTGGAAAGGGCCTGCAGTGTCCGTCACTTTGACACTGTCTGCTCCTCGGCCGCCTGTCGGCAGTTGCACCAAGCCAGCCGTCCTGGCAGCTCTGCCCTCTGCTCACCCTTCCTCTGCCCTGGGTCACGAGCGCTTGTCTTCCACGGGGAGCTAGTACATAGACTCCATCTCTGCAGCGCAACCAGCCCATCAGCCCAGGGCTCCGAGCGGGTGGGCTGTGCTGAGTGCCACAGTCTGTAACAGAGTGAAAGGCACAACCACTTCCTCCCAGGGGCCTCATCGTTGGACAGGCAGGAACCATACAAATAAAAGATAACTGAATACAAGGAAACAGCAAGTCATTTCCTCTGGGGAACATTTCCTGGCTAAGATGTCCTTCTGTGCACTTAGCACCCCCTGCTGTGACAGCACACTGAGTGGCTTGTGTCTCCGTGTAGGTTTTGTGCAGACAGGGCTGTGTCTGCTGTGTTGCCTGTTGAACAGCCTATGGTTGGTGTTTAGTGAATGCGTCTTGAGTGTAGCTACAGTGAGTAACGCAGACAGTAAGCGCTACGGGAGTGCTGAGGCGAGCAAAACGAGCAAAGGTCATCAGTGTGAGCCTCGTCGGAGGGCAGGACAGAGGGGATGGAGGCAGGTGGCTGGGAGGACATTCTGTGAGCTGGAGAGGCGAGAGTGAGGCCCGGAGTTGGGAGGTTAGGCAGAGACGGGGTGCGAGGGCAGAGATTTGCCATGGAGTGTGGGATGTGGAAGTTCAGGGAAGCAGATGAGACACATTCAGATCCATCCCTCTCTCCTTTGTCTGCATATGGAAGGTTCTATTTCTAGAGTAAATGACTTCCAGTTAGTGCGAAGGGACATGAATAGCAGGCAAATTTCTCCTCCTTGTTTTATCATTTAATTTCTATATCCTCCATGCATATGTAAACACAAATAAATTTACACATTCTAATAAACCATTACACTTATTATACAGTAGGAAGTGTTGCCAGGAAACCAGTTGTCAAGAAAGCTATATTTTGAAGAGTGGGAGGTGTATAATTATCTTTAAATACTTTCTCTGGAGAGCAATTACCCGCCCCCGCCCAGATCCACGTGGGCGCCGCCTGGCCGCGCGCAGGCGCAGCCCCCGGACAGGCCGCCGCCCCGTCGCCGCACAGCCACGGGGTCTGTGCAGAGCAGCTGCAGACCACGCGGAGGCCTGGCCACGTGGCACCAGCGTCCAACAGGACGAGGGACTTAACCCACTTCTTGGTATCAGAGAGGGCACCTTTGGTTGCTTTGGACTCTGGGGAAAAATTTTCGGTGATTTCTGTAACTTGAGAGTATATCTATTTTAAAAGTATTCTTTGCAAATACAATATAAACTATTTAAGATCAGATATGAGTTTGTCCTGAAAATTCATTTTCTTAGGGAAAAAGGACTATCTTACCATATTTATAATCACAGTCACGGAAAGCAGCAGAGCCATGTGCACTGGCAGGGCAGGCCTGCCGAGCATCGAGGTCCTGTGAGGACCACCTGGACTCTCTGTCCCGCTTCCCACCTCCCTCTCCTCTCTCATACCCAGGGTGGCGCGTCTGAAGGACGCAAGGATGCGAGGGCGCATCTGGAAACCTGGCGTCTTTCCTGTCTAGGTAGTGAATTCCCCCAGGTAGCAGGTGAGTGTCCCGGGCAAGGTCTGTACTCACTGGAGAGGGCCTTCGAGCCGCGGTGGTGGAGGGGTCAGATCAGAGCACTACCCAGATGAGTCCTTTCTTCCCTCCCTGCTCTTCAGGCCAAGAACTAAGTTCTCCCTCCAGTTCTCAGGAAAGAATACCCCTCTTAGATTACTCCTCACTTTCCTAATCTCATCACAGATTTTCATAAAACTTTGGTAACAGGACTTTCTGTAGCAGACCATAGGTAGGAAAATGACTGAGTAGAAATATGGATTCAGTCAAGTTGCCCCAGAAGGCAATTTGGTGGGGGGGGGGGGTCGGCGGAGGAGTCCATACAGCAGAGGTCCCCATCCCTGGAGCCTTGGGAAATCAGTTGTCCCTGGCATGCTGGAATTTGGTGATGTTTGGAGGGACTTCCACTCTGGAAGTAAGGATGAAGGCTGAGCAGCAGTGTGAATACACACAGCTGGCCCTGTGCCCGAGGAGGGCACACCCGAGGACAGTGCTGCATGACCCAGGGGCTGCGAAGGAACACGCCATGCACGGAACAGCTTTTTCCCATGAGTTGCATGTGCGCGCCGCCAATGCGGCGCGCAGGGGAAATGACTCTGAAGGCTTTCGGATCCTCCCTGCCAGCACATAGGAGGTGCACGCTCGTGCCGTGGGCCCTGCTTTAGGATGTAGGACCTTGGTTCAGTTTTCACTGCCCCAAAGTGGAAGGCCGGTGTTTACATCGTGACTCAGCACACACACACACACACCCCTAAAACAAAGTTTTATTTTAAATATTTTTCCTTACTGTTTATTTAAAAACAATTTTCTCACTATATGATATGCACTGTGATATTTTCCTTTGTATTCCTGTTTTCAGCGCCAGTCATGACCTCCTGGGCAGATTTCATGACCCACTAGTGGACTGCGGTGTGAGGTGTGCAGCTCTCTGCTCTGGGGCAGACCATGCATGCTTTAGAGGAATGTCTGTCTAGACGAGAGAGGTTCATAGAAAGGAGATCATTTTATGGAAAAGTGCAAATACTCGTGGACAACTGCTCCAAGATTCTGCTTTCTTTCTCCTCCTGCCTTCTTCGGCCCCCAAGCAGGGCTCTGTCTTCAGTGCCTGCTGGGTCTGTCTGTGCAGCCGCCCTGCCCGGAGCACTGCCCCTCCCGCCCACGTGTGAGGGTGCCGCCTGCCAGACCGCCCAGCTGGATGTCCTGGCAGTGCTCCTGTGCCTCTCTCCCCCCACAGAGCCACTCACCTCAGAGTCCGCTGGCTTTGCCTGCAGACTGCTGCCAAAGCAGGGTCCTCTGCCAGTGGTCAAGCGACTGCCTGCGTCACCTCCAACCCCTACAGCCGGGGAGCACCCCTCACACTAGCCCTGGCCTGCAAGGCGACAGGCGGGCTGTTTTGTGGGATGTTTGGTTCTGGAGTCCAGTGCCCTCTCCTCCCATGCCCTGTGCAGGGCTCTCTGCCGCCCCTGCAGCTCCTCTGAAGCTGCCCCTCCCTCTCTCCTCCGCCCGCTTAGGCGTTTATTAAAGACGTTGTCTCCTGAGTTACCCAATACAGCTGAATATTTTCTCTGTATCAAGAGGGTGAAATTAGGGACAAACTGTAAACCCCTCCACTGTAGAATCATAAAGTGTGTTTCTCTGGGATTGTCTAGCTAATGGTTCTCAGCCATAGTTATACATTAGCGCCACCAGGAAATCTTTCAGAATGCCAGTGGTATTTGGGGAATATTTAAAAACCCAGCCCCTAGAGAATCAGATTTACTTGGTTTGGTGTTGGGGCCTGGAGACTGATGGGGTTGTTCAGAGAGTTTTGGAGCTTCCCCAGGTAAGCCAAGGCACGGCCAGGTCTGAAAGTCCCTGACAGCAGTCCTAACCAGGATACTGTGGGGACATGCACGGCCATGGGTGAGTGTCAGGGCCCGTGTGCATGTGAGGGTGTGTGTGGGGGCCACGTCTGCTTTTCTGAGCAGAGGATTGACACGTTCATCAGATTCTTAAAAGACTCTATAACCTCATAAAGGCCTGTGCTCCAGATGGCCGCTACACCGCACGGACAAGGCATCTCAGAGCAGGCCAGGACGCAGGGCGGGGCAGAAAGCTCACCTGGCCCTGCCGCTCTGTGATACTGGCCAAGGCACTGGCCCGCCACAGCCTTCAGTCTTCCCCTCTACAAGGTCAGGACAGTGTAACCTGCTTTGTGGAGTTAAAGAATGGGCAGAAGGCGTGAGAAATGCCTAAAGGATACCAGGCAGCACCACTATTAATAATAAAGCTCTTGATATTTACAACACTATTTCTAATAATGCCATTATTAGAAAACACAAACGTTTCCATTTATCAAGCACCTTCAACTTCAGTGTGGCCAGACACATCATAAAGTGTTTGATCAATCCCTGCAGCAGTCCCGTGGGTGGGCCTGAATCCCATGCCACAGGTGAGAGAGCCAAAGCTTAGAGGAGTTCAGGGACATCCCCGAGGCCACACAGCTAAAGGGTGTGGGCTGGGCAGCCGGGCGGGAAGCCGGCTCCTTGCCACCAGGTTGGGCTGCTCTAGAAAGGCCGGGTCAGTCACATTGAAAAGAACCGCAGTGGCACATCTCCGATTGGAAGAAATCTGAATTCCCAGCTAACCCTGTGCTTTTTTTCCAGCCGATACTGGCGCCGATGGAATCGGTTCTGCAGAAGAAAGTGCCGTGCTGCAGTCAAGTCCAACGTCTTCTACTGGCTGGTGATCTTCCTGGTCTTCCTGAACACACTCACCATTGCCTCAGAGCACTACAACCAGCCCCACTGGCTGACGGAGGTCCAAGGTGAGTGGCGGCTTGGCTTTGTCCCGCTTTCCTCCTGCTAACTCCTTGCTGGGTCCTGGGAGGGAACAAACACAGGCAGAAGTTCCATGGGAGCGTGGCCAGTGGCGTGGCTCTTGGCAGGCACCGTGCTGGAGACGCCAAGGGGCTGGCAGCTCCCAAGCCTCCTGATAAAATACACAGCCTCGTTGGGAATGAGCGCAGTTAACCCAGCCGGGCCCACACTATCTGCCTGCCCCACTGTCACTGTTGGGTCCAGGTGACGAGGACATGAGCTGCAGCTTGTTTGGCTATCTCAGACCCTTGGCTGCCAACTTCCCAGAGTGGTTTCCAGATACCCCTGGCCTCCAGGGAGCCTCAACCAGAACATGCGAGGATGACATGAACAAAAGGACCGGGAAGATGCCTACGGTAGCCCGAGCACAAGCGTCCTCAGTGGGCTGTTAATGCTCCTCACCCTTCCCGGGACCCCAGAAGAGGCCCCACTAACCGGGGCTTGGCATCAGCCCTGGGAGTCCAGCAGACTCCCGTTGCCAGTCCTGGGAGGCAGCGAGGCCAGTGGGAAAGAGGTCAGCTCAGACGGCCCAGCTTCAACTCCCGGTCTTGGCCCAGGCAGATCCTCGCCTCTCAGAACCTTGTTTCCCATCTCTGAAAAGCACGCATGGTGATAACAGCGCCAGCCTCACAGGCTGCTGCGTGGAGTAGAGAAGAAAACGCACGCCAAGCCTCTGATAAACGTCTGTCGTGGTTCTGACGAGACAGCCCCTCCACATGGGCTTGGCCCCAATCATCCAGCTCTGGCCGGAGGAGACAGGAGTGGTGTCAAGGTGGGAGTGGGTGTCAGGCCTTCTTTTCCAGGGTGGTAATTGCCGTTTTCCTTCCCTCCTCCTCCCGGGGCTCCAGACACAGCCAACAAGGCCTTGCTGGCCCTGTTCACTGCGGAGATGCTGCTGAAGATGTACAGCCTGGGCCTGCAGGCCTACTTCGTGTCGCTCTTCAACCGCTTTGACTGCTTCATCGTGTGCGGGGGCATCCTGGAGACCATCCTGGTGGAGACCAAGGTCATGTCTCCCTTGGGCATCTCCGTGCTGAGATGCGTCCGGCTGCTGAGGATATTTAAGATCACAAGGTATGTGGCTCCCCTTTCCTTTTGGAGATGGAACTCGCCGAGAAGCCCTTCCAGAAGGCAAGGGAGGCGGAAAGGCCTGGCGGGAAGGGAAGAGCTGCTCCTTCCTGACGCAGCTGTCTGCAGCTCTTGTGCAGTGGAGGGGCTTGTTCACTTAGATGGCGGATCGTCGCTTTGGCTGCTAATACCAGAGACTCATCTCAGTGGCGTAAGCAAATTAGGGATTTATTCAGTCACAGAGAAGAAGTCCAGGGGCAGACAGCAGAGGTGGTTTCAAGACAGTGTCAGGGACTCTGTCTTCTCTCTCCTTTCTTCCCTTGCCCTGGAGCTGGTTCCTCCCCAGGGTCACAAGGTGGCTTCTGGGGGCTGGGTCCTTGAGTTTGAATTTGGGAGAGGAAGAGAAGAAAGAAGCAAAAGGGTCGCTTTACTCCTGAAAGTCTCTCCCAGACATACCCTTTAAGATGGCTACTCTCAAATAAATAATAGAAAATGACAAGTGTCAGGGCCAGGTGTGGTGGCTCATGCCCATAATCCCAGCACTTTGTGAGGCCCAGACAGGAGGATCGCTTGAGGCCCGGAGTTCAAGACCAGCCTGGGCAACATAGCAAGACCCCATCTCTACTAAAAATAGAAAATTAACCAGGCATGGTGGCAGGTGCCTGTAGTCCCAGCTACTCAGGAGGCTGAGGCAGGAGGACGGCTTGAGCCCAGAAGTTTGAGGCTGTAGTGAACTATAACTATGCCACTACACTCCAGCCCAGTGACAGAGCAAAACCCTGTCACAAAAAAGAAAAGGAAGAAAATAACAAGTGTTGGCGAGTTTGTGGAAACATTGGAACCTTTGTGCCCTGCTGGTGAGAATGTACAATGGTGCAGCTGCTGTGGGTAATGGTATGGTGGTCCCTCAAAAAATTAAGAATGGAATTACTATGTGATCCAGCAACTCCACTTCTGAGTATATATCCAAAAGAATTGAAATCAGAGTCTCAAAGAGATATTTGTGCATCCCTGTTCATAGCAGTGTTATTCACAATAGCCAGAATGTGGAAACAACCCAAGTGCCCATCAACAGATAAGCGAATAAACAGAACATGGTGTGTGTGTATATATACACAAATAAACAAAACATGGTGTATATATGTGTATATATACACAAATAAACAAAACATGGTGTATGTGTGTGTATATACACAAATAAGCAAAACGTGTATGTGTGTGTATATACACAAATAAAACATGGTGTATGTGTGTGTATGTGTATACAAAATGGAATGTTATTCGGCCTTAAAAAGGAAAGAAATTCTGTAATGTGCTATAATATAGATGACCCTTGAGGACATCATGCCACGTGAAAGAAGCAGAAGGACAAACACTATTCCACGTCTTTGAGGAACTTAGAATGGCCAAAATCCTAGAGGCAGACAGTGGAGTGGTGGCTGCCGGGGGCTGGGCACGGGCACGTGGACAGTTACTGGTCAGTGGGTACAGTTCTGTAGGGTGAAGAGAGTTCTGGAGACAGTGCTGGTGAAGGTGCACAGCTTTGTGAATGTATTTACACCGCTTGGATAGCGCACTTAAAAATGGTTAAGATGGTAGTTTTTATGTTCTATGTATTTTAACACAATAAAAAAGAATTGGAAGGAAAAACTCCCCAGAAATCTCACCAAGGGCCGTGTTCTCCTTGGCCACCGCAGCTGTGAGGAAGGCTGAGAAGTGCAGTCTCGTAGCAGGGCATGTGCTGCGCAGACAGTCAAGATGGCGGCGCGCGAAAGAAGCGTGCTGCATGTGGCCTTCGTGCCTCCCGCCACGGCCCCGCCTGCCTGTCCACCACCCACCCGGAGCGCCCTGGTCAGGCGGCGGCTCCCATGGAGAGCGTGGGCGGCACTGCGCACTGCGGGGCGACAGTTCTCAGCTGTGTGGTGGCCGTGTGGGCAGCGGAATCAACTTAGCCATCACCGCGCACGTTCAGTCGGCCTCACTGAGTATAATCCATACACCATACATTTGCCCCTTTAAGGTGTACAGTTCAGTGGGGATTTTGCACATTCACAGGGTTTTGCAACCATTACCACATTCCAGTTTTAGAACATTTCATCACTCCCAAAAAGAAATTCCACACCCACTCCCTCTTTTCCCACCTTCCCTCCCCCATGAGTTAGTTTACTTTGTGTCTCTGTCAGTCTGCCTGTTCTGGACCATTCACATAAACGAAATCACGCGCTTTGTGGTCTTCTGTAACTGGCTTCTTTCACTTAGCATAATGTTCTCAGGGGCCATCTCTGTCACAGCATGTGTCGGTACTTTGTTCCTTTTATGACTGAATAATAGCCCACCATATAGATATAGTACATTTTGCTTATTCATTCTTCAGTGATAGACATTTGGTTGTTACCATCTTTGGTTACTGTATGTGTGTATATATACACAAATAAAACGTGTATGTGTGTGTATATACACAAATAAACAAAACATGGTGTATGTGTGTGTATGTGTATACAAAATGGAATGTTATTCGGCCTTAAAAAGGAAAGAAATTCTGTAATGTGCTATAATATGGATGGCCCTTGAGGACATCATGCCAAGTGAAAGAAGCAGAAGGACAAACACTATTCCACGTCTTTGAGGAACTTAGAATGGCCAAAATCCTAGAGGCAGACAGTGGAGTGGTTGACATTTGGTTGTTACCATCTTTGGTTACTATGAATAGACATTTGGTTGTTACCATCTTTGGTTACTATGAATAATGCTGCTATCAACATTCGTATCAAGTTTTTAATATGGATGTATGTTTTTGTTTCTCTGTGATACATACCTAGGGATGGAATTTCTAGATCATTTGGTAACTCTGTATTTAAGATTTTAAGGAACTATCAAACTGTTTTCCAAAGAAGCTGAACCATTTTACATGTCCACTAGCTATGTATAAGTATTCCCATTTCCCCACATTCTCACAACCATCGTTTTTAATGAAAGAATTAAGTAAAACAGAAAAACATCAGAAAGCCTCTCATGAACGTTAAGCATTGTTTCATGAAAACATTACAGATATATACCTGATTTGCAGTGCAATATTTATTTCCTACTGTGGGTTATGGTCATCCTTGGAAGACATATCAGAAACACCTGGAGGGAGTTTTTCAAACTGTGAACCCCCTTTCAAGATACGAGCCCCTGTCTTTAAGAATCTCTACTTCAAAAGCCCAGAAAACCTCTGATTTGGGGAATCTTTGATAACAGGAGCACTGAAACCATCAATTGCATTGTATTGGGGCAGAAAAGGGGGAAGTGAGACATTCAACGTGTTCCACCCAGTGCCGGGCACAGGAAGCACTCGGTGACCAGAAGCTCTTATTAGTTATTAAGATTGCTATTATTGGAGGAGGAAGAAAGAGAAAAGAGCTAACGGTGACCTCTACATACACATACTCCTATTCTTAATTATTTACCCACCATGTGCATATTATGCGTCAAGCTCTGAGAGACAGAAAAATAAGGCGTATGTCGTGAACTGAACCCTGGAGAAATTTACAGTCTGGTCGGGAAGATGCAGTCTGTGCACATGAGGTTAAAGGAAAATCTAGGACAGAATAAACTAAACTGGCAAAATTCCTGCTGTGGGAAATTGGGAATAGAGGCAAGTCTTTGGAGAAGCTTTAATATCAGACGAGGGACTTAAAGGATATGTAGAATTTAAATCCACAGGTTTAATGCTCTTGAGCAACAAACTTTTTCCCCTTTATCCCCTCCAAAAAGAGCTCTTCCTGAATGTCCCTGAATATGTCAGCATTACAGAAAATCCTTGGTTTATAGTAAAAGTAGAAATACTAGTAACAATAACCATTAACATGTGTCAGTGCTGACTGCCAGACAGGGCCATCCGAAAGCTTACTTGTGTTAGCTTGATTAATCCTCACAAGTGCCCATAAGAGGATGAAGGTAGGGTAGGTACTATTGTTATTATTCCCATTTTGCAGATGAGAAAACTGAGGCTTAGAGAATTAAGTCACTTGCCCAAGTCACGAACAAACTGCTCTGGGTAACGCTGGGATTAAAAGGCAGGTCTGCCAGTCTGACTGCAGGTGCCTTGCCCCTAACCACCACGTGGGCGGCAGAGGTGATAGGCCGAACTGCCTTGTCTGCGCTCCTGAGACAGAACTTAAAGGATCTTTACATACTGATTCTCGTTGTTAGATAATTGCTGATTCTACTTGCTCCTTTTGGGGTCTAGCAAAATCTATTTTTAGCTTGAAGTTTTTAGTGCCTCTTAAATAATTCTTGAAAGTCCATGTGTTTGGGGTTTTATTTCTTAGATTTCTATAGAAAAGAAATCTTGCTGCTAGGTATTGTTATGGCATCTTGAAGAAATTTAACTTTCATTCTATTTTTTTTAATTTTTAATTTTTATTTTTTTTTATTTCGGCATATTATGGGAGTACAAATTTTAAGGTTTCTATTTTTAATCACTAATTTATTTCTAATCTAAAAATATTGCCAAGAAACCATTTTTCCATTCCTGTAGTCCCTCCACAAGAAGTAGTAGTATTAATAGTATTTTCAGATCCGCATGAAGCCTATGAACAGAGGGATTTCACTGTCTAATTGCAAGTTACTTTAGCAAAGGCTATAGTCTTCCTGTTTTCAAATCTTCGAGCCTTCTGAGAAAACTGTGCTCGGAATCCCACGAACCTCATCTCAACACCCAGCCTTGGGAGCACAGAGCACCCCAATGACCAAGAAAATGCCTAAGATATGGGCTGAGAGTGGACACTGTGTTCTCACGAACTGAGCCTCAAGATGGTCCCATGCGTGGTCCTTCCATGCCTCCCTCTTCTTTTAAAATCCCCAGAGCACACTTGGCAGTCCCTCACTGCTGTTCATATGCAGAGGGAGCACGTGTTACAGTGTGCTCTGGCCGCTGGCTGCGAGTCTCAAGCTCGGCAGGGTCAGGAAGGAGCTGGCCTCTAGCGATTCTGGCCAGCAGCTCCTGGAGGGTCCATGCTAGTAGCCCAGCAACCCCACTTTAACAGCCACTGGCCGGATTTCCTGCTGTGTCTTTGGTCCACTTTCCTGTTGTAAAATATGGCCCTTCAGATGTGATTGGAAAACTTAGTTCTTCCGGCTCTGTCTTCTCTGTAGTCTAGTCCCTAACCATGTCCAGATTGTGCTTTTGATAGTTCTTGGCTGAGAAAGCACATAATGGTAAGAGCTACTCTGAACTCTGTAAGGCTTTCAAATGAATTTGAATTTTATTAATTCCCACATATCTGTGTATATTTGAAAAGTGGTAATGTAATTGCAAGACAGGCTATTTATTTAGAGTTCCATAATGCTTGGTGTATACATGGATTCTTGGATCCCTTTCAGTAATTCCCAGCTGCCCTTTCCTACCCAGGGCCCACTGTCTAAGACTTGGCAGCACTGATCTAGGTCAGTGGCTGTCAACCATGAGGCCATGAGACATTGATATGTCCACAGCAGCTGAGCAGTATGTACCAAGTAATTCATTATTACTAAGAGCTAAAATGCGTAAGTCTGTGAATGATTTCTTTAAATAAAATAAAATAAATTTAATATTGTCCTTGTAACGCCATCACTCTTGGTCACTGGCATTCCCAAATGCTTTTATGAATGGGCAAGAACAGGAGGACTGGCAGCTCATCCAGTGTGCCCGAAGGGGGCAGAAGTCTTGGCTCTATCACTATGATGAAAACAAATTATTAGCATAGTTACATCTTTGTGTCTTGTCAAAATCTGAGAAGACCTAGGAAGCATATTGTGTGTATGAATACCATCCATCCTATACATCTCATGAAAATAGAGAGACCAGGAACCTTGTGGTAGACTGTGAGTCACTTGATTGCTGAGTGTTCATGGTGCCATGAGTGGGAAGTTGCACGATAGGAAAGATGAGCTAGCTGTGTCTGAGCGCATAGAGAGGCACACGCAGGCAAAATTGTCGTTGTCTTTGAGCACATTGCCCGTGACGGTGGGCCTTCCAGCCATGTGGTGGGTTGGGCTCTCTGTTTATGGGGCTCTAACTATTGCCACGACTCGTACCTGGGTGTCTGCTCTTTGGCAGCCCAGCCTGACATAGCACTCCATGGGAGGAAGAAAGGCTTCGTCCAGGAGGATTAAGTCTGGGTGTGACTCCAGTTGAATAATTGCATCTCATTTTTGATACAATTGGCTTTCTTTTTTTATTGTTTTTTTATTTTTTTTTATTATGTGGGTACAAATATTGTTAGGGTTACATATCTTGCCCCTGCCCCCCACCCCGCTATGCCAGAGCTTCAAGCATGCCCAGCCTCCAAGTGGTGCGCACTGCACCCACCATGTAAGTGGGTACCCTTCCCCACCTCCCCCCTTCCACCTGTCCACCTCCCAATAACAGATTTTTTTTTTAGACATTTTGGTTACAGTGTATATCTTTGCCTAACCCTAAAAAGGGATAGAGGTAATCCCTTCCCCCTCACAATGTTCACCACATCCTTAAGATGTGGGTCTCCCCCGAAAAATCCCTGTTGAACACTATCATTTTTTGAGCACCATAGTTTTAGTCTGTCAGTACCAATTTGATGGCGAGTAGATGTGTAGCCCATTTTCCAGGTCTTGTGTCGTCTTCACTTTGTATTAAGGGCTTAAGCTTAATCCAGGATAGCATAAACAATGCTAGCTCACTATCGTTTCTTAGGATTGAGTAATATTCCATTGTGAGCATATACCACATTTTAGTTATCCACTCATGAATTGACAGACACTTGGGCAGTTTCCATGACCATTCAATAGTGAATTGTGCTGCCATAAACATTCGAGTGCAGATGTCTTTATAATAGAGTGATTTATGTTCTTTTGGGTAGATGCTCAACAATGCTATTGCTGGGTCAAATGGTATTTCTATTTCTAGCTGTTTGAGATATCTCCAAATTCTTTTCCACAAAGGTTGCACTAATTTGCAGTCCCACCAGCAATGTAAGAGTGTTCCTGTCTCTACACATCCTCGCCAGCATTTGTTGTTTTGGGATTTCTTGATACAGGCCATTCTCACTGGGGTTAGGTGGTATCTCATGGTGGTTTTGATTTGCATTTCTCTGATGATTAGAGATGTTGAACATTTTTTTATATGTTTGCAGGCCATTATTCTGTCTTCTTTGTAGAAGTTTCTGTTCATTTCCATTGCCCATTTCTTGATGGGGTTGTTTGATTTTTTCTTGTTTATTCTTTTAAGTTCTAGATAGATTTTTGTTATTAGACCTTTATCTGAAGTGTAGAGAGTGAATATTTTCTCCCATTCTGTGGGTTGTGTTTGCTCTAATGATCGTTTCCATGGCAGTGCAGAAACTTTTTAATTTGATCAGATCCCATTTGTTTATTTTTGCTGTGGCAGTGATTGCCTTGGGGGGTCTTCCTCATAAATTCTTTGCCTAGACCAGTATCTGATAGGGTTTTCCCAACATCATCTTCTAGGATTCTTAAAGTTTCATGCCTTAGGTTTAGGTCTGTTATCCATCTTGAGTGAATTTTTGTGAGAGGTAAGAGGTTGGGGTCCTGATTCGCTCTTTTGCATGTTGCTAACCAGTTTTCCCAACACCATTTATTGAAGAGAGAATCTTTTCCCCATAGTACATTTTTGTCTGCTTTATCAAAGATTAGATTACCGTATACAGATGGTTTGATCTCTGGAATCTCAGATCTATTCCAGATATCGATGTTTCTGTTCTTGTGCCAGTACCAGGCAGATTTTGCTATTATTGCCTTATAGTACAGCTTGAAGTCAAGAAGACTGATCCCTCCCAGTTCTAAAAATTGCTTTGGCTATATGTGGTTTTCTCTGGTTCCATACGAAGCGAAGAATTATTTTTTCTAGATATGTAAAGAATGCTGGTGGTATTTTGATGGGGATTGCATTGATTCTGTAGATCACCTTAGGTAATATTGACATTTTAACAATATTGATTCTACCAAGCCATGAGCATGGTAGATTTTTCCATATGTTTAAATCATCTGCAATTTCTTTTTTTAGTGTTTCATAGTTCTCCTTGTATAAATCTTTCGTATCTCTTGTTAAATATACTCCTAGCTATTTAATTGTCTTTGGGGCTGTAGTAAAGGGTATTGCGTTTTTGATTTGAGTTTCTGCTTGATGATTCTTGGCATATATGAATGTTTCTGATTTGTGTATATTGATTTTATACCCTGAAACTTTACCAAATTCATTTATCAGATCTAGGAGTCTCTGGGATGAGTCCATGGGGTTTTCTGGATATAATATCATATTATCGGTGAAGAGTGAGAGTTTGATCTCATCTGACCCAACTTGGATGCCCTTAATACCCCTCTCATGCCTGATTGCTATAGCTAAGACTTCCAGCACTATGTTGAATAGGAGGGGAGAAAGGGGGCATCCTTGTCTAGTTATGGTTCGAAGGGGGAATGATTTCCATTTTCCCCATTTAGAATGATGTTAGCCGTTGGTTTGTCATAAATGGATTTGATAAATTTAAGGTATGGGCCTTCTATGCCTATTTTGTTAAGAGTTTTTATCATAAAAGTATGTTGGACTTTATCAAATGCTTTTTCTGCATCTATTGACAGAATCATATGGTCTTTGTTCTTGACTTTATTTATAAAGTGGATTGCATTTATAGACTTGCATATGTTGAACCAGCCTTGCATGCCAGGAATAAATCCCACTTGGTTATGGTGAATTATTTTTTTGATGTGCTGCTGAATTCTATTTGCTAAAATTTTGTTTAGGATTTTTGCATCCAAATTCATGAGGGATATTGGTCTGTAATTTTCTTTTTTTGTTGCATCCTTTCCTGGCTTTGGTATCAAGGTGATATTGGCTTCGTAGAATGAGTTAGGAAGAATACCATCCTTCTCAATGGTGTGGAATAGTTTCTGTAGTACAGGTATGAGTTCATCTTTGAATGTTTGGTAGAACTCTGGAGTGTAACCATCTGGCCCGGGACTTTTCCATTTGGGGAGGTTTTTAATTACTGCTTCAATTTCTGAGCTTGTGATTGGTCTGTTCAAGAACTCAGTTTCCTCCTGAATGAACTTAGGGAGGTTGTGTGATTCCAGGAATCTGTCCATTTTGTCTTCATTCTGTAGTTTTTGTGCATATGGATTTCTATAGTAGTCAAACATAATATTTTGTATTTCTGTGGAGTCTGTTGTGATCTCTCCTTTTTCATTTCTTATTGAGGTTATTAGAGTCCTTTCCCTTTGAGTTCTTGTCAGCCTAGCCAGAGGGCTGTGAATTTTATTGATCTTTTCGAAAAACCAGCTTCTGATTTTGTTGATCTTCCATATAATTATCTTATTCTCCATTTCATTTAGTTGACCTTTGATCTTAGATATTTCTTTTCTTCTGCTAGGATTGGAATTGGTTTGCTCTTCTTTTTCCAATTCCTTGAGACAATTCCTGACAACCTATTGATTAGGTTGTCAGTATCTAATCTTTCTGTTTTTTGGATGTGAGTGTTTATTGCTATTAGTTTTCCTCTCAGATATGCTTTTGCTGTATCCCAAAGGTTTTGGTAAGATGTGGCTCCGTTGTTGTTTTGTTCGAAGAAATTTTTGATTTCCCTCTGAATTTCTTCCTTGACCCAATAGTTATTCAGTAGTAGGTTGTTTAGTTTCCATGACTTAGTGATGTGTTGTGTATTTCTGTTAGAATTGAACTCTAATTTTATACCACTATGGTCAGAGAAGACACAAGGTGTTATTTTTATTTTCTTGAATTTTTTGAGATTTGCTTTGCAGCCTAGTATGTGATCAGTTTTTGAGAAGGATCCATGGGCTGCTGAGAAGAATGTAAATTCAACTTTATTTGGGTGAAATGTTCTGTATAGATCTGTCAGACCTTTTTGGTCAATAGCTTTGTTTAGGTCCCTTATTTCTTTACTTAATTTCTGTTTGGAGAATCTATCCAGTTCATTTAGTGGTGTATTGAAGTCCCCTGATACTATGGCAGTATTATTTAAGGTAGTATTTAGCTCAGACAAGGTTTGCTTTATGTAATTGGGTGCTCCTGCATTGGGAGCATAAATATCAAGAATTGTTAGATCTTCTTGTTGGATCTTCCCTTTCACCATTAAGAAGTGGCCTTCTTTATCCTTTTTAACTTTTGTTAATTTAAATATAATGTTGTCTGTGAATGATATAGCAACCCCTGCTTTCTTTTGACTTCCGTTTGCCTGGATGATAGTTTTCCATCCCTTGATCTTCAGCCGGGAGGCATCTTTATGGTTTAGGTGTGTTTCCTGTAGATAGAAAATACTAGGCTTGTGGAATTTTATCCACTCTGCCAGTCTATGTCTCTTCAGAGGACAGTTTTAACCATTTATGTTTATTGAGAGGATTGAAATTGGAGGAAGATTTCCATTCATATTGATGGGTGAAATCCTGTCGCTTTGACTTAGAGCTTGAGCCATCATGAAATTCGAGATCTAGACTTTAATTCTTTGAAGATTTCATTTTGAGGAGTGTCTATTGCCCTGTTCACTGTGGAAGGCAGGTCTGAGAATTTCCTGTAGTGCTGGTCTGGTCTTTGCATATTCCTTCAGCGATTGTTTGTCTGAGAAGGATTTCATTTCACCCTCCTAGATGAAACTTAATTTTGCCGGATAAAGAATTCTAGGTTGGGCTTTGTTCTGTTTTAGAAGATTAAGGATAGGCACCCACTCCCTCCTGGCTTGTAAGGTTTCAGATGAGAAGTCTGAGGTTAGTCTGATAGGCTTTCCTTTATAGGTTATGTGTTGTTTACACCTTGCCGTACAGAGGATTGCTTCTTTCACATTTACTTTGGTCAGTTTAATAACCACATGACGAGACGATTGCCTATTTGCATTGTATCTCCCAGGAGTTCTGTGGACTTCTTGAATTTGGATATCCAGATTTCTAGCTAGGCCCGGCATATTTTCCTCCAGTATGCCGTAAAATAAGTTTTCCAACCCCTGTGAATGTTCCTCTTCCCCTTCTGGAATGCTAATCATTCTGAGATTTGACTTTTTTACATAATCCCATACTTCTATAGGCTTTGATCTTGTCTCTTGTTTCTGTGCACCCTTTCTTCCTCTGATTTGTTTAGCATGTATGTATAATCTTCAAGCTCTGAGATTCTTTCCTCAGCATGATCTATCCTGTTTTTGAGGCTTTCCACTGTATTATGGAGTTCCTTGAATGTTTTCTTCATTGCTAGAATTTCTGCTTGGTTTCTCTGAATTACTTCTATATCTTTGGAGAATTTTTCATTCATTTCCTGGATTGTTCTTGTGGTTTCTCTATGTTGGGATTCTATTTTCTCTTTGATTTCGTTGAGCTTTCTAACAATCCATATTCAGAATTCTTCCTGTTAGTTTAATCATATCATGTAAGTGATATGGTGGTGTCAGTTGGTGGAGAATGAGTATTTTCTTTTGGAGGTGATTTTTCTCTCTGATCTTTCATGGTTCCTGATGTTTTTCGCTGGTTCTTCCTCATCTAGATACTTTGTTGAGGACCGGAGGTGCTGGAAGTCGATTATAAGCTGTGTTCTTGGGTTCCCAAGGAATGATCCTTGGAAGAGCTGGGGAGGATATGTTCTGGTCCTGTATCGTCTCTCCCAAGGGTTCCTCGAGTCCTCAGCCTCCTTCGCTTCTCTGCCTTGCTAAGACAGGCTCTGCTCTCTGGGCACAGAACGCCAACCGCTGAGTGCAGCAAGAAACCACTCAGGTTCAAACTTGTGAGATAGCTGCCGAACAAAGCACCATTCTCAACTTTCCACCCTTATAAATTCAGCTTCCAAGGCCACCTGCCAGGTTAGGGCAGAGGGGAAGACTGAGTTCACTACCAGGGCAGCCCTCCACAGCGTTTTCACTCTAAGGAGCGGCTCGGCAGAGCTGGGAAGCAGCTGCTGGGTTCGGACCCTGTCCCACTCACTACTGCTTCAGCAGAGCGCTGGGAGCTCAACAAATTGCCTTCTCTAGAGGCCCAAAGAGTTCAGCCAGTTTAGGGTAGAAGAGGTGCCAGAGAAACGCTTCCAGTGTGGCCCCCCATAGTGTCTCCAAGCTTCGGGGCAGTGTGGCGGTGCTAGGAAGTGGCTGCAGGGTTTGGACCCTTTCCCGTCCTACTACTGGTTCAGTGGGGCTCTGGTGGTTCAGAAAGGTGCCTTCTCCAGCAGCTCGAAGAGTTTGTCTGGTTTAGGGTAGTGAGGATACCTGGCAAACTCCTCCAGCACGGCCCTCCACAGCTTCTCCAAGCCTCGGGGCAGGGGGTTGGTGCTGGGAAATGGCTGCAGGGCTCGGACTTTCACCCCACCCACTACCACTTCAGTGGTGCTGTGAACTCGAGAAGCTGCTCTCTCCAGAAGCAGGAATAGTTCAGATGGTTTGGGGCAGTGGGGAAGCCCGGAAAACACCTCCTGCGTGGCTCTGCATGGCGTCTCCATGCCGCGGTGGCAGGGCAGCAGGGCTGGGGAGTGGGTGCAGAGCTCAGACTTTCTCCCCACCCACTACTGCTTCAGTGGCGCTGTGAGCTCGATAAGCTGCCCTCTCTTGAAGCAGGAACAGTTCACCTGGATTGGAGCAGTGGGGAAGCCCAGAGAACACCTCCCACACGGCTCTGCGCAGAGTCTCCAAGCCACGGGGGCAGGGTGGCGGGGCTGGGGAGCGGTGCTGGGTTCAGACCCTTCCTGCACTCCCCACTGCTTCAGCGGGGCGTTGTGTAGAATTCAAAATGCTGCCTGCTCCAGACTCTCCTCCAAACCGCTTGTCTGCCCACATTGCCACCTCCCATCAACTTCAGGCAGCTCCCTGCCTGCGTGGGCGTGGGGACCAGTGGGGAAGGGATCGTCTCCCTGTGGGGGGGAAGGGGTGCCTCCCCTGGCCAGCCTGTGGGGCCGTAGGCTGGTGGGCGCGCTCCCTCCCCACTATATTTCCGACTTCCCGGGTTTTATGGAAGAATTTCGGTTCACCTTTGATTGTTGTCCACGATGTCCATATCCCGCTGTCTCTTGGCAGCCCTGAGAAGCTGCTCCAGAGCAGGTGCAGATGGTCCGCGTGTGGTCGTCTGCCCTCTTCACCTCTCACCCCGAGAGCCGTGAGCTAAGAGGTCAGCCCTATTCCGCCATTTTCTTCTTGATCCTACAGTTGGTTTTCAGACACCACAAAGTGCCTGCAGCACTTGCCATGTTCCCTCTCATACCTGTGTCCCCTCTGTACTTCTGCTATCTTTCCCTGCAGCTCCGTTCCAGGCCCTGAAATGTGAGCTAGGGCTGATGGGCACACAGAGATTGACTTGTGCATCATGACCATGTGTGGGCTCCACCAAGCCCCTGCCAGGCTCCGAGTGTCTCCTTTCTCCACCAGAGTCTGCACGAGATCAGATCCACGCCCTCCTCCCCGCCCCTCCCCCACTCTTCTAGCACCTTCACCCGTCCACTCTTCTTGGGCCCCTCTCAGGCATGGGGAACCTGCAGCCTTGAGGCCACATGTGGCCTTCTGGATCTTTGAGTGTGGCCTTTTGACTGAATCCAAATTTTACAGAACAAAACCTTTTAATAACAAATCTTTTTAATAAAAGGATTTGTTCTGTGAAATTTGGATTTGATCAAGGGACCCCGCTTGGAGATCTGGAGAGCCACATGTGGCCTTGAGGCTATAGGTTCTTGCCCCTGAATGGTGGCTTGAGCTCGTTAAGGGCCATTATTAAAGAAGTCTGTGTGGCATGTGCCCAGATCCTGGGCAAGAGCCTGTGGGGAAGGCAGCTCAGATCTTGGGGCCTGCAGGTGGGCTGTCAGCATGAGGGTGGCCCTTCTCTGGGGTGGTAAGTGGACTGGTGTCACCTACTGGGGATTAAAATGATGCAGGTGAGGGTGCTCCCTCCCTAAGCTGACAGCCTGTGGTTGTGGGGCAAATGGGTGACACTGAGCAGCCCCATGGTCTGGAAGCTCAGAGGAGCACCTTGCTAAGCCCACCCCAAGGTACAGGCCAGACCTCCTTGCCAGCTGACCAGGTCCGACTCCCTATGCAGGCTCTGTTCTCGCGGTGACCATGGCATCTGACTCACACAGGGGAGATAAGACCTTCAAACTTGTTAGCCAAGTCAGGGTTTGACTTGAAAGTAAGGACATAACATGTGCTTCCCAGCCCTGCTAGAATGGAGGGGGCAGAGCCAGGTACCAGCAGGCACTGACCCAGCAGATGGGGCTTGGCACCAGGCCGTCCCAGGTCTTGACCAAGATAATCTAGATTTCTGTGTGGTGCCTTCTGATCCCTCGGATGCCAGCTCAGCCTCTCGCCACACTCAACCTTCCAGGCTCCATTGCGTCTTGAGGGACCAGGGCTCAGCTCTACAGAAGCTCTGGTCCGAAGACACCCACCCTTTGCATCCCTGTGGCTGGCCCAAGCGGAGAGGAGGCGAGGCTAAGCTCACCCCTGAGTGGCTTCCACCTGCTCCCCCAGGTCATCTCACCTGGCCCTCATCCTCCTCGCTCCGTTGCCCCCCACCCCAAGCCTAGTGCACAGATTTACTGCATGGAATTTGCTTTATAAATACTCTTCCAACAATAGATCACTTGCCACCAAGATTTTTTTACCCTTCAGGACAAGAATGGTCAGGGCAGGTATGATTTTAGTTGTGACCCTCTCTGGAACACAGAGGGAATGGGCTGCAGCATTTGCAAAGCATCTGAAAGCGATCGGTGCTGTTATTTGAAGATCTCTTATTTATAGCAAGCTCAGTGCTCAGCTCCACACAAGGATAAAGACAAGGGACCCGGGCCAAGCCCTTTGAAGCAAGAAGTTAATGAGATGAAAAGTCCCAGTTCAAGGAAGCCTCAGGTCACTTTCTGTTTTAGAAGTGGAGGAAGAATTCCACAAAGCCCCAAGCCCAGAGACAGACTTGGAGAAGGGAAAACAAATGGAGATGAAAGTGTCCCTGAACAGATGGTGGTAACGTGACCCAGGAGAGGCAGAGGGATGAGGCAGCAAAGTGAAGCGAGGTCAGCAAGAGAGAGAACTTAAGGGAAGGCAGGGGCTGTGGGGGGTGAGTATCGGGATAACAAAGAACTCGGTCAGGTACAAACTCTCACGTGCACTGAACTTTAAAGAGAAAACCATGACCTGGGCGGGTTGGATGGGGCACAAGTCGGCAAAAATGCACACTTTGGAGAGATGATTCCACAGGGCAGGGAATGGAGAGGAAAGGTTATTCGAAGGCTGATGGTGCAGAGTGGGGTGCTCCCCACGCTGCGACCTGATGCTGAGCACGAGCATGTGTGTGCATGGGGATGTGTGTTGTTCTGCAGAGAAGCCTCTTTGCTTTCTCCATTTCTCTGTGATGTCTGCAACCAAAAGACCTTAAATACTGTGCTCTGATGCTGCTCACTTCTCTCCAAAGCTCTTTCTTTTTGGGGGGGTGTGAGCATGTGTATTTCATATTTTTGATCATTTAGGAGAAAAGCCTCCGTTGATTGCTAACGTGCCATTAACCCTCCAGTTCACCACCTGCAATCTTCCTGAGGGGGAGGGCGCTTCTGGGACAGGAGGCTGCCAGCCGTCTTTGGCCGCAGCAGTGTTAGCCAGGGAGGGTCAGGCGGCAGTGAAGGCGAGAGCAAGGACATGCCAGCAGACTGCCAGCCACTTCATGTCAGCATACCCACCTCCAAGGCCGCACTGGACACCTGCAGATCTCCTCCGTTCAGTGGCGATGACACCCCACCCTGGACCCTGCCATCAGCCAAGTACGCTGGGCTTAGAAGCCCACTCTTCTCCTCTGGACCCTGCTGACCACCCCATCATCTCGGCGGCTCCTCAGTCCAGTCTCCTAGAGGGTTCACAGCACATGCCCACACATGTGCATGTTAGGGGCGCACCCTCGTGCTTCCAGGCCCTGGCTCCTGCTCTGCCCTCTTGATCCTGCGCTAGAGGCAAAGAAGGGACAGGTGGCAGGCCAACCATGGGCCCCAGCCCACCTCTGCCTCTGTTGAATGGGGAGCAACAGTAGGTTGAAGACAAACAGCACAGACAACCAGCATCTGCATTCGTCTTTTTTTTTTTTTATTTCAGCATATTATGGAGGTGTAAATGTTTTGGTTACATGGATTGCTGTTGTACTGCTTGAGTCAAAGTTATAAGTGTACCCATAACCCAGATAGTGTACATTGAACCTGTTAGGTGTGGTTTCACCCATCCCCTCCACCCCCTTCCCACTTGCACAATTTCTGTTGAGTTTTACTTCCATCTGTGCACTTGAGTGCTGATCGGTTAGTTCCAATTTAATAGTGAGTACATGTGGTGCTTGTTTCTCCATTCTTGTGATACTTAGGAGAATGGTCTCCAGTTCCATTCAGATTATTATAAAAGGTATTAGTTCATTTTTTATGGCTGAGTAGTGCTCCATGGTATACCTATGCCACATTTTATTAACCCACACATGAATTGATGGGCACTTGGGTTGTTTCCACATCTTTGCAATTGTGAATTGAGCTGCAATAAACATTCTACTACAAGTGTCTTTTTGATAGAATGACTTTTTTTTTCTTTGGGTAAATCCCCAGTAGTATGATTGTTGGATCAAATAGTAGGTCTACTTTTAGTTCCTTGATGTATCTCCATACTACTTTCCATAGAGGTTGCATTGGTTTGCAGTCCCACCAGCAGTGTGTTAGTGTTCCTATCTCTCCACATCCATGCCAGCATCTATTGTTCTGGGCTGTTTTTTTGATAAAAGCCATTTTCACTGCACTTAGGTGATATTTCATTGTGATTTTGATTTGCATTTCCCTGATGATTAGTGACATTGAGCATTTTTTCATATGTTTATTAGCCATTAGTCTATCTTCTTTTGAAAAGTTTCTGTTCATGTATTTTGCCCACTTTTTAATGGGGTTGCTTGATTTTTTCTTGCCATTTTGCTTGAGTTCTTTCTAGATTCTGGTTATTAGCCCTTGATGAGATGTATAGCATGTGAATATTTTCTCCCATTCTGTTGCTTATCTATTTGTTCTGTTGTTTCCCTGGCTGTCTAGCCGCTTTTTAATTTAATCAAGTTCCATTTATTAATGTTTGTTGTTGCTGTGATTGTCTTTGGGGTCTTCTTAATTTCTTTGTCTCAGCTGATGTCTAGGAAGAAATAGGGTGAGGGGTGGAGAGGTGTGGGGGAGGACCCCCTGGCCAGGCATCCTGTGGGCCAAGGCCTGAAGGGGCTGAGGGCCGAGCTGGCTGATCCTGCGGTGTCTGCGGGAGAGCCCAGACAGCGGGACCAGCAGGGGCCCAGCGGAGAGCTCTGGACGCTGGAGAGACCATGAGGAGGCCCAAGAGGAAAGGAGAGGTGTAGCCAGCTGCTTGGAGGCAGTGGGCTGGATTCTACAGGGTCTGCAGGCCTTTGTGAGGACTGACGCAGGGCGAAGGGCTTACGTAGGCTGGAGGCTTGGTGTGGCGTGCGTCATAACAGGTGTGGCTGCGGTGTGCAGAGCAGCCACAGGGAGCCAGGGTCCAGGCAGGGCAGCCAGTGAGGGTGAGAGAGGCCAGTGGCCTGGGCAGGTGATGGAGGTGATAGGCATGGCCAGATTCAGGATTTGTTTGAAGATGGAGCCATGGGATTTGCTGATGTGGGGCGTGAGAGAGAAGAGAGCTCTGAGGATTTGAGCTTAAGCCACAAACCATGGTTCTCACTGGCTGAGATGGGAAAGGTGGCAGGTGGGAGATAGGAGTTCAGTCATCCCACAGTCTGGACGTTGTGAGCCACCACCCGAGTGATTAAGAAACCCAGACTTCGCCCAATACCTGCTGAGGGAGGCAGAGGCCTGGGCAGGCCTTTTAATCACATGCTTGGCCCCACTGGTGGCCCCTCGACCACATGGCTGTCACACAGCTCCACACGGCTATCACACAGCTCCATGGGCACCCTTTCCAGAGGAGTCCTCTCCTCCCAGATGACCTGATTTGTTTATCTACCACAGCCACCTCTTCCCTGGAAGCCAGGCGCCCTGGGGGCTTGTCAGTCAGGAGATGTCCTTCTCACCTCACCTTCCCTCTCTGCCCCTCATCTGGGCCATTCTGCCGGACTTTGTCCCACTTATGGTGACTTTCTCTCTGAAGTCAGGGCCTCCTTATCTGTCTCCTGCTAGGACGCCAGGACTGTCAGATGCATCTGAATCTCAATTATAAGCCTGGTTTGAGTTACGTCCCTTATGGCTGTTTACCTCATGAAAACTAAGACTGCAGCCTTCCAAGCCTGTGGAGACTTTTCCAGAACATTCCATGACAATTAAGCACACAGAGATCTCTAGGGGGATCTGTGACTTCAGTGCACAGCTGGAGATTCTCACTATAAATATACTCTGAAACTACTGGTTCCTAACTCCCAGCTATGGCAAGTGTTGGGCTGGCTGTGTGAGGGTCACCAAGCCCCAGCGCCAAACACTAGGACTTCGTGGTTCGGAGCTGGGACCTGGGAATCAGGGTTTAGGAAATGGTAAAACTCCCAAGTGGCGTTGGACCTGCAAGCTTGGGAATACTGCTGCACGTGTGAGAGGAGAGAGTGCTCCACCCCAGGGAGGCTGTCAGTGGTCCTGCCGTGAGCAGGTCACAGCAGCCTCCAGCCCACAGGGGCCAGGCAGCCCGGCGCACACAGGGTCATGCGGAATTTACTTGAGGACAAAGACTGGGGAAGAGGGAGGGAGGAAAACTCTGGGCTCTGCTCCCTAAAACTTAGAGCCTGTTTTCACAAGTGAAATACACCTAAGAGCATTTCTACAACAGATACAAATGAATGTATGCTAATATTCTTCAGACGGGCATGGCTGGCAGGCAGAATAGAAGTAGGGAAGGGCTGGGTTGTGAAGGAGAAAGGAGTGCGAAAGGACGGGTTGGCAAGATGGTCATGTCACCATCCACACTGCTTCTGTCACTTGATACTGACCCTGTCTCTGGAGAGACACGGGCCATTCACTGGAGTAGCAGAAGCCATCGCTGTGTGCACTGGCGGTGAGCTGGGAGGTCCACGAGGTGACCTGGGGGCAGACAGGCCAGCAGGGCTGCCTGGGGCTGCAGCCCTCTCGGTGCAGGGCATCTCCAGGTTCTGGACAGACCCTGGCGCAGGTGCCCAGGCCGCGTCCAGCAGCCATGACCTCTCCCACTTTCCCAACAAAGGGCCCCCAGGCTGTGGTGAAGGGGAGGGGCGGGGGCTCTTCCCCAGGATCCCAGCAAGGCCGTGCTGTGCAGGGCAGAGCTCCCACCCGCTCCCGGTGCAGCCCGGCTGCTGCGCCTGCGTCTCCCAGACTCGCCGCTGCCCGGAGTCCTGCAGGATGCTTGTTAAAAACACAGATATCAGGGCCCCAAACTATAGCTGCTGAATCAGAATTTCCAGGGGAAAGGCCTTTTAAAAACCAATTCTTGGGACAGGATAAATTTGGGAAATTTCACCAAGCCACGGCCCATAGGTGACCTAACTCATGTCTCTGCTGGCCACTGCCACCTGGGCTGAGCTCAGATGGCATTCTTAAAAATAAAAATGTTTTGGCTTTTTTGCCCTATTTGAAGACCAGCGGTGACAACAGTAATTACTAACCTTATCAACCGTGTGCCAGGGACTATACTGGGGGCCTTGAGCAGGTTAGATTATCTCATGTTATCCTCCCAGTAACATAAGGAAGCATGTGCCACCACGGTCTCCACTCTACAGACAGGGATGCAGACAGAAGGGAAGCTCAGTGGCTTGTTCAAAAGGGCACAGTGGCACCCGGCAGAGCTAGGTCAGCAGCCTGGCTTCAGACCACTGCGCCTCCCTTCCCCGTTCCACGTTGCTGACTCTGGGGCTTGAGGGAGCTTAGCGGCCGATTCCCACACTCATCAGCGCCCCTTCCCAGGACAGGGGAAGGCAGCAGGTGTGGAAAGGCACCTGCAGTGGACAGGTGGACATGTGAATGGGGTGGGGACGGAAGGCCCAGGGAAGGGTGCTGACCTCCTCCCCTTGGCTCGCAGGTACTGGAATTCCTTGAGCAACCTGGTGGCATCCTTGCTCAACTCTGTGCGCTCCATTGCCTCCCTGCTCCTTCTCCTCTTCCTCTTCATCATCATCTTCTCCCTCCTGGGGATGCAGCTCTTCGGAGGGAAGTTCAACTTTGATGAGATGCAGACCCGAAGAAGCACGTTTGACAACTTCCCCCAGTCCCTCCTCACTGTGTTTCAGGTATGGACTCCTCTGCTGGGACTCGCACTGGAGGGAGATTTGCAGGGGTAGGGTGGGAAGCCGCATCCTTCACTGGGCAGCCAGAGCCAGCCGAGGTCAGCCCTGGAAGGGCCCCCAGGAGAGTCTTATGTTCTTTCTGTAGCACCCTCTACCCCATGCCCCATGAAGTTCCACTGGTGGGTGGATCATTGGGGGAAAAATCTGAGCGTTCAGAATGCTTTCTTAGCCACGAAAGCCCAAAATACAAACAAAGCAAAACAGACTGCACTCATCAGGGGTCCGGGGGTGGGAGGGTCATGGGCATTGTCTTGCCCACCCACCATGCTTGCCCCTGGAAAAAATATAACTAGCCCGTCAAATTTGTGATTTCACAGATATTTTGATTTAGGGCAAAGTGAAAGTAGCATGTATTTAAGTTTAAAAGTAGATAAGTAGATTGATTTATAGATAATAGTGAATATGAGCATGTTGCCAATATCTTCAAGATGGTGCCCAGTGACTGAAGTTTGCAGAACACCAGTGTTGCATGCATGTCACTGTCTCTGCAAGCACATTCACAGCTGTAAAGGGGCTGTAGTGCCTCCCCGCCTGAGGACAGGCTCACTGCAGTCAGTCACACACGTGGGAGACAGCCGGCCCTTCAGTCACCCCCAAACCATGCATGCCAACGGCCATGCATTTTTGTCTAAAGACGGGCTCAAACTCGCCCAGGTCAATAGCTCAGAGCCCCTGGGGAGGAGAATTGGGGGCCAGGAGGAGGGAAAGGTGCAAAAGAGATTTTGGACATTTTTGTGAACATAGTGGGCAGGGCAGGGTGGTTTTGGGGTTTGCTGTTGGTCTAACACTGTGTCCCTTATTGGTGGGAATGTGTCATTCAGATCCTGACCGGGGAGGACTGGAATTCGGTGATGTATGATGGGATCATGGCTTATGGCGGCCCCTCTTTTCCAGGGATGTTAGTCTGTATTTACTTCATCATCCTCTTCATCTGTGGAAATTGTATCCTTTGCAGCTGCCTCCCCTGCCCTGCCCCCGCCTGCAGCACAGTCCCTGTGTGTGCCCCCGGTCCTGCTGGGGCTGCCCGGCTGCCCGCCACCCCCGCAGGCCCAGGCAAGGCCGCTGGGGAGGAGCAGGGCCCAGCCTAGAACACTGGCGGTGCAGGCGGGTCTGAGTTGAAGCCACCAGCTCTGGCGTGGTGAGGGCCACCTTCCAGAGCCGTTCAGGGCTGCAACGGAGCAGGACTCCTAGAGGTGTGTTCTTGTGATCTAGGTGAGGGACGCCCCCTGGTATTGCGGCTTATGCAGCCACTCGAGTAGACTACAGTGGGACCGTCTGGGTGGGCTCCCAGGACGCTGCATTGTTTAGAGGTAGGACGCTCAGAAGAAGAGGGTCTCCAAATGATCTTTGACTCTCCTCCCCGCTTTTTGGTCAGCACTCCTCTCTCTGACGCTGCCCCCCAGGACTCTAGTCACAGGCAGGGCTGGACAGACCCTTCCCGATCCAGGCCGCAGGTGGGTTCTGGGGTCACAAGCCACGGTGCTTCTCCCCTTCCCCTGCTCACAGCCCCATGAGAGCTACACCCAGAGCCAGTGGAGACATAGGAGGAGCTCTGGGCCAAGACTCGGGCTCTGGTCTCAGCTTAAGGCAGTGCAGAAACCCCTCAGTGGCGCCTACAGGCCAGGCCTCACATTTCCCACCGGGGTGGCCTCCCGCACGTCGGAGGCTCCCTCTTCCAGTGTGTGCAGCGTGCGGTGATGGAGTGACACCGCCTGCTACGGAAGGGGTCACTGGGAGTCTTGATGGGATAACAGACGCAAAGCCCCTGCACAGCCCGGGGCCTGGGGAGGTGCCCGGAAGCGTCCCGGACAAGCCCTGTTCGCCGGCTTCACGGCCTTGAAGGCCCCGGTGCTTCCTTCCGTCCACAGTGTGGACGTCCACGGCCACTTTTGGGGGAGGGGGCAGGGCGGGAGAAACAGGCAAACGACTGCGTCTTTCAGGAGTCCCCAAGCTCTGCTGGCTCAGCCAGCCCCTGCAAGGGTCTTGTATGCGCAGTCCACAGCAGGAGCGGGCAGAGATGGCAGGCCGCCTCCTCAGCCCCGGTTACGACGAACCACTCTTAAGAGCACTCTGCACCCTGCCAGAGACGGTGCTGTTTACAGTGTCAGCTACAGCCAGTCCTCTCAGCAGGACACAAATAATGAAACTCAGCAGTTAAAGAGCTAAGAGCTGAGGCAGGGCTCACCACCTCCTACCCACCCTCTCCGGCCGCCAGCCAGCCTGCCTCGACCCTGCAGAGAGCTCCAGGTAGCTAGCAGGGTGACGCAGAAGCAAGGGACACCCTGGGCCCCTCCAGGTGGCCACCCCGGAGCTCCCTCTGCCAGGGAGCTCTACCTGCCTGCCCCACACCCTCCCTGCGTCTGTGCCCACCAAAACCCCAAGGCCAAGGGTCATTTTCTTTAAGAATGGACACAAACAGATATCCTACTGAATGTGTTCTTGGCCATTGCTGTGGACAACCTGGCTGATGCTGAGAGCCTCACATCTGCCCAAAAGGAAGAGGAAGAAGAGAAGGAGAGGAAGAAGCTGGCCAGGTAACCCGCTAAGCTTGCCCCATCCAGGGCCCCAGGGACCCCCTCCAAGCCACCGCTTCCCCTGGCAGTAAGAGAGGCTTGGGCGGTGGCCCCACAGTCCCCACGAGGTCAGGCCTTTATCCTGATCCCTAGGCATTGCTCCCTGGGGACTGTTGCGAGTGGCAGTCTCTGCAGCGAGGGCATGCTTCCCGCCTGTGTAGGAAGGTGAGGGGTCCTCTTTGGAGAAGAGAAGCCATGCTGGGTGGCGGGAGAACGGGGGGGGGGGGGGGGGGGGGGGGGGGGGGGGGGGGGCGAGGGCAGCCCCACTGGCAGGGTCGCCTTCTCGCTGTTCCGGCTCATCTCAGTGCTGAGAAGGCCAGGCCCCACCTGCACCATGCCCCGTCATTGTCTAGGCAGGACAGTCCCAGGCCATGTATCTGCTGGGTACCCGGCAGGGTCCCCCAGGAACCAGTCCAAGATGAGACCCATCACCCTCCTCTGATTTAGGGCTGGGGTGGCTGAGAAGCTGGAAAAGGCTGACGGGGTGCGGACAGGACCGGGGCAGTGCAGCCCCTAGCACCTGTGACAGCAGCACACGCAGTCCCCTGGGGAAGAGGGACACAGTCCCAGGGAACCTGCCCCCACTGGCCCCCAACAGACCGCAGGGCAGTGTCCTTCTACACTGTTCCCCACGACTCCAATAAACACTCGTTTCTGTTTTCCTCCTGCTGACCGGCCAGGACTGCCAGCCCAGAGAAGAAACAAGAGGTGGTGGAGCAGCCGGCCGTGGAGGAAGTCAAGGAGGAGAAAATTGAGCTGAAATCAATTACGGCTGATGGAGAGTCTCCGCCCACCACCAAGGTGAGGGCTGGGGGGCCAGTGCAGAGGGAGGGGGATCACAGCCTTCCCAGGCTGGCCCCCCATGGAGAGGGGGAGAGAAGGAAAGACTCCCAGTGGGAGAAGCCCCTGAGGGTGGACAGGAGGGGGGCTGGGAGTGCAGAGAGGGCAGATGGTACCATCTCAGGCTTCTGCTGGTGTCCAGAAGGGGATGTGCAAAGTGACACAGACACATTCTTGAGCTCAGCCACTGGCTATAATGCAATGTAAAGGCTTCTCCAAGCCTCTCAAACTGTGGAACATGCCTAACTGGATTCTTCCTCCTTCCCCTCTTGGCCACGCAGATCAACATGGATGACCTCCAGCCCAGTGAAAATGAGGATAAGAGTCCCTACCCCAACCCAGAAACTGCAGGTACCAGCCCCACCGCCTGACTCTGAGATTGGGAGCTCTGGGGGTGGAGATCTGGATTCTAGAGCCATATGGGAGTAGCATATATTAGGGACAGGTGGCTCCAGTGTCCCTTGACACCGAGAAATGTCTGCTGTCTGTACATTTAAGCATTACCAGTTATCATCTCGGTGACAGCTTTGCTTCTGGTTTCCTCACAGTAAGATCACATTTGAGCAGTGCTTTCATGTCCTTTGCAAGCTGGGTCCTGTATACATTTACAGTCCTATTATATCACTTGTGAAATCATTACTAACTTGTATAATGTATTAGTTCAGCATATGTTTCAGCATTATGCTCACTTAACAATAATAGCAAATCCCAAGCCTGCTGGCCCCTGCTCAGGAGGCAGCACCAAGTGCAGGGACAGCTGCCAAGGCAGATGTCCCACTTGTTGCTTTAGAAAGTACTTTCAGGCCTCTTATTACAAAAAGAGCTCTTACTGACTCCGTCTTGTGCTTCTGTCTGATACGTAGATTGGCAGGCAGTCTCCTTTTAGAGCATTTTAATGTCCAAGGTCCCCCCTCCAGAAGTCACTTCCCTTGCTCCCTGAAATCCCATGCCCTGCACATGCCCTGGGACTGCCTGCTCTGCCCTAGAATTACAGATACCATCACCAGCTTCGAGCTTGAAGTCGGTGATGTGCCATCAGGGACTGCTGCTTTCACCGACATGCCCCTCTCTGTACAGGCTAGGCTGTATTTGGGTTGGTAACCAAGTTAGGTGGCTGAGAACCTTCTATGATCATGAGCAAAGCAAGGCTTTCCAGCTCACTTTCCCTCCACTGACTCTCCGCTGGACCTGCAGGGACACTAGTGGGCATCTTCTGTGGTCCTTGAGAAACAGGTTCCCTGTGGTCACACCATCCCCACCCCCTCCCCTCCTCCTGCAAGGGAAATGGGATGTGGTTTCCTGGGCGTAGATGGAAAGAGCAGGAAGGTGTTTCCATGTGAGGGGCTTTAAGCCTTTTGAAGTCCTAAAAACCCTTGTTGGGGGAAACTTACAGAATTTCAAAGTCTTCTTAGAAATATTGCCCAAATGCAATGGGAGGACATTGTCTTGATCCTGAATGAACAATAAACTTTAAAATGACATTTTCAAGGTAATTGAGGAAAATTGAATATGAGCTGGGAACCAAATGATTTTAAGGAATTTGTGTTAATCTTATTGGTATAATAATATTTTTGTAGTTCTGTTTTTAAAAGCTGAAGTGTTTATGGATGGAGTCTAAAATGTTTAAATGCTTTTGAAATACTCCAACAACAAAAAAATAGGGGCAGATAAAATAGATGAAACAAGATCATAAATGAATGAAATGAAATGAATGAATCTGAAATGAAAATAAATGAAAGATCAGCAAAATGTCAATAGTTGTCAACCGCAGGGCCACAATGGCTCACACCAGTAATCCCAGCACTCTGTGAGGCCAAGGTAGGAGGATTACTTGAAGCCAGGAGTTCAAGACCAGCCTGAGCAAGAGTGAGACTGTCTCTACTAAAAATAGAAAAATTAACTGGGTGTGGTGGCATGCGCCTGTAGTTACAGCTACTCAGGAGGCTGAGGCAGGAGGATTGCTTGAGCCAGGGCAACAGAGTGAGACCCTGTCTCCAAAAAAAAGTTGTCAAAGCTGGGTAAATGGAGGTTCACTATAGGAATCTCTACTCTGTATACATTTTAAGTTTAATAAAACAAATCCCTCTGGGCCCTGCAAAAAGTCTGTCCCACGCAGGCCAGGTCCCTCTCCACACACAGCAGGAGAGATCTGGATTCGAGGGTCCTTCCACATAGGCACTCAGCTGCAGTCAAGCTCATACCTGTTTGTTCTGCGTGGCCATGGGGCAGACACACCTCTTGCATCTGTTATTCTATTATTCTCAATATTACACTCCCAGCTTTTCTCTACTTTGTTGAACTAATTAAATCAAAGAAGAGAGTGTCAAGGGAAAAAAGACCTAATGAGGATATTGTCACCATGTCAGCCATCCTAGAAGTGCTTTCCTGTTGGCCCAGCATGTAGTGGAGCCCTGGGAAGCTGATCTTTCCACCTGAAAAGCTCGTCCCACACTCTGCCGGGTCCTCGGGATTCTGTGGATATTTTTAGCATATGTCCCTTCCTGGATTCTCTAGCCTCCTCCAGATCTGGCCTTTGCTTCCCTTGGTCCAGTACATCTTTTTACCTTTGCGTTGAGACCTCTGGTCTGTGGCTAATTGAGGTTGTCCTGCCCTTGCCACCCCTACTCAGGCCTTTGAAGCCAGGCCCTGTGGTCACATTCAGTCACTATTCCCAGTTTCCATTTTCTCACCCAGGAGGCCCCAGGACAGCTGCTCTTAAAGCTGGTGGCTCCATACGTCCCCACCCCCAGAGGCTAAGTCATCCTGTGCCTCCCAGCTCTCCCTGTCCTTCCCCCTCTTCCCTCCCCTGCCTATTCCTGAAACAGTTGCTTCCGCCTCTTCAACTCCCCGATTCAGAGCCCAGTCAAGACCACCCTCCTCCACGAAGCCCCCAGCCCCCACCACACCGCTCGGCTCCCCTTGTCCTCGGACCCGGCAGCCATCAGGGCCTCCCCCAGAACGGCTGGTGCCACACACCCCATTGTCGGGTGTGTGGTCAGTCCAGGCTTCTCTGAGGACACAACACTTGGGCAGAAAGCTAAGTGATTCAGAGGAGCAAGACTGGCCTCAGAGCAAGGAGCATCAGTTCCCAAAAACAGCCTCTGAAGGGCTGTCGTCTCCATCCGGCCGATCTCTCACTCCCGGCTGCTTCTCTTCCTTCTGAGCTGAGAAAAGGGAAGAGACTGAGCTACTGTTGTCTCCCCACCTGTCCGTTCTGGGCAGCTGGGCCGTGGCGCCCAGTTCACACAATGACCCTTGCCGGCAGCACTGGCGAGCCTTCCTCCTGCCTGCCCCAGCCAGACCCTAGAAAGAAGAGGGCTGACCCCAGGGACCACACTCTCGGCCCTCCCGGGCTCGCCCTCTGCCCGCTCTCAAAGGTGTGTAGGGGAGTGGACTCCAGCCCGCACTCCGCAGGCCCTGGCCTGCCCTGCACACCCAGAGGAGGAGCCTGTTTCTGATTCTCACAAAGGGCCCAGGAAGCCAGCGCTGGGCCTGGAGTCCCTCCCTGTCTGCTTAATCTCAGAAGCTCGCCAGCTGGCTTAGCCTTCCAGGCTGGGACACCCTTGTAGCAGAGACAACCTCAGCTCACCAGGAAGAAACGAACGGTGCCCAGAGAAGTGGAAGCTAATTCTGCTTTTATTTAGTTTATTAATGTATTTGCATGGGTATACAGATGTTCGCAATAGCCACTAAGGACTTAAAGTTAAGAAGCACACATTAAAAAAAAGTGACACCCGACTATGGGTAGGACAGCACCAGCCGTTCTGGGGGAGGCCCTGATGGCTGCCGGTCCGAGGACAAGGGGAGCCGAGCGGTGTGGTAGGGGCGGGGGCTTCGTGGGGCAGGGTGGTCTTGACTGGGCTTTGAATCGGGGAGTTGAAGAGTCAGAAGCAATTTATCAGGACGGTAGGACTGTCGTAGACACTGGGAGCTGGGCGAGACTTGGAGGTGCCCACCAGCTCCCCGTGAAGCGCCTCCTGTGGGCGGGCGCTGCACCAGGCCCAGACTCAGCTGGACGGACGGAGAAGCCCGTGGGAGGCAGGCGGGAAGCGCCGGCTGCAGAGGCCGTGGGCCAGGCTGTGTGGGGAGCGCTGGCGGGCAGGCCGCCCTGGCCGTGGCTCAGTCCAGGCTGCTCTAAGGACGTGACACTGGGCAGAGCGCCGAGGGATTCAGAGGAACGAGACGGCATCCGAGCGAGGAGCTGCCAGGCGGAGGCGCTAAGTGCAGACCCTGAGGGACACGCCGGGCTGCTGGGCCTGTGGCAGAGGGGGCCGCGGGACGGTGCTGGAGCCGGGCAGGGTCGAAGGGACAGGCCCTGGAGGCCACGCCACAGGCTGGGTCTGGCCCGACGTGTGGGGAGCCGCCATCTGATGTCCGCCTTACCCTTTCAAGACTCAGTTTGGCTGCTGCGTGGGCCAAGGCGGCGGGTGGCCCGGAGCAGAGCTGGTGGCGGCGAGGCCTGCCCAGAGCCCGGGCAAAGCCTTCATTGTCACTGAGCACGCCCACAAAGACACCACTTCCAAGTGAGGCCACATTCTGAAGTCGTGGGTGGGTGTGAATCTGGGGGACACTCTCCAGCCCAGCGCAGCGAGTGCTCAGAGAGCCTGGCGTGAGTGGGTGGCGGGCGGGCCCGCAGCGGCAGATGAGGATGAGGCTGGAAAAGATGCTGAGCGCCAGCGCACAGGCTTCGCCGCTCCGTGAGCAGGGATGGTGATTAAAACCGCTAGCACTTACGTAGCAGCTGCAGTGTGACAAGGACCCTTCTGAGGTTTGTTTGTATTATTATCATTATTGCTCCGCCTTAGGTGGAGAAACTGAGGCACAGAGAGACTAATAAAATGCCCACAGCCAGGAAGAGCCAGAGCCAAGACGTGGATACAGACATCTGGCTGGAGAACCCACACTCGTGACTTCTGTGCCGTCACCTTGCCTCTTCTGAACATTTTTAAACACATTTGGCCTGAACAGCAGGATATGAGTGGCTCCTCCCATGGGTGTTGTGCTCGCAAGAACAGGAGTAAGCTGCCTGAGTTGTGGCCACTGGCTGGGAGACAAAGGAGCTTCTTTAACTGGTATTAGTGTCTGAACCTTTGAAGGAGGGGCCTGTTGTGGTCAGCAGTATTGTCCTGTCATGTCCACAGCACATGACTTTCTGTCATTTCAGAAACTGGGGATATATTAGCTTTAAATTCCTGGAACCTCCAAGGATGGGGTTATTTGCAGGGATTCCACAAGCTGACGAAGCCATACCCTTTCCCCTACAGCCCTGATAGACGAGTGACAGCTGGCAATGCCCTGCTCTTACCTGGTCACCTCTTCTAGTCCCTACAGCTAGGATGACCAAGCAGCCCAGTTTGCCCAGGACTGGAGGGTTCTCCGGGATGTGGGAATTTCAGTTTTAAAGCCAGGACAGTCCTGGGCCAACTGGGCCCAGTTGGTCACCCTACTTAAAACCCAGCTTACTATGCACTGCCAGCGGAGTCTTCCTCCAGTGGACACAGGCCCTGAAGCACCCAAGGGCAGAGCAGGAGGCCCGTCATGGTTGGTGGCCTACATGTCCAGACACAATGATGGCTCGGTTTCTGCCGGAGCGGGGGGGCGGGGGGATGTCAGTGGAAGTAGGTGGCATGGTGGTGAAAACAGGCGGGCGTGGTGGAGTTACTTAGAACAGTGCTGTTCTTCTTACAGAAGAGGACGAGGAGGAGCCGGAGATGCCTGTCGGCCCCCGTCCTCGACCGCTTTCTGAGCTGCACCTCAAGGAGAAGGCAGTTCCCATGCCAGAAGCCAGCGCCTTCTTCATCTTCAGCCCCAGCAACAGGTGGGCGGGACGGCAGGCTCTGCTCTCCCCACGGCACAAGCCCAGCAAGTGCCTCATTTTACACGAACCCCGGATGGAGCCTGGGACTCCCCCCAGCTCTCCACAGCTTGTGTGAACAGATACCGATTTAGGGTCAGAATCCTGGATTCTGAATCAGAAGATCTGTGTTTATTTTTCTCTTCACTTCTTAAAATGTGTAAACTCTATTTCTGTGCTTTTGGTGATGAAACTTGATAAATTACTAAGTCTATTAGCTTAAAATATGAACAATATTGTAAAGCTCCTCCTGTGCAATAGAAGGACCTCAGACTACATTAACTCACCCATTGCTTCCTGATTTATATGACACTTTTGGTTAGTATTTTAGTCCTAACCTTTATTTTTAACCCAAGTTAGTGTTTTCATTATTATCTTATCATCATTGTGACATATATAGGTGCGTGCGTTGTAATTTGCATACAACTTACCATTTTATTTATTCACCATTTTTTATGCAGCTTGGTCTATCCTCCTGCAAACATTTTCTTTCTTCCTAAAATATATTTTTTAGAAGTTCCTCTTGTTGCTTTACAGTAAATTCACTTGGCCTCCACAGATAAGTATCTGTGATTGTTTTCATTTCTTGTTCTTGAAAGACAGTTTTGCTGTGTACACAATTTTGGATTGACAGTATTTGTCCCTCAGCACGTTGAGGATATTATTTCCCTGTGAGGTCAGCTGTCATCCCCATTCCTGTCACTCTGTGAGGAACTAACCTTTATCTGTAGCTGCTTTTAACTTCTGTTGCCTTTGGCGTTGGGCAGATTTACTACCACGTGTCAAGGCATGGGTTCCATTTATTTCGCTTAGAATATATATGCTTCCTAGATCTGTGGATTTATATTTTCCTTCCGTTCTTGGAAATTGGCAACCTTAATCTGAAAGTGTTGCCTCTCCGTAACTCTCTGTCCTTCTGCATGGTGTCCAGCCCGACCTGCCAGCCCGTCCTCCTGCCTCTGTGCCTGGCTTGCCTCTTTGGTCTTGTCTCTCTCCGCACTCCTCATGATTTCTTCAGGTCTACCTTCTAGTTTCCCATTTCTGTTTTCAACGTTATTACTGTGCAAGCCATCATTTTTATCTTGACCATTATGTTGTTTTTGTTTCAGTCAGTTCTGTTTGTTCCTTGATTTTTCAAATCCATCTATCTATATCCAATAGTTGATGCTGATTCATCATCTTTGTGAGAGAGTCCTTTATTTTATCGACTATTTCAAATACAGTTTTGAATTTTTTATATGCTGTATCTAATATTTTCAGTATGCACCATCTTTGGAGGTCTAAATCACTTATTTGGTGTTTCCTCTGATTCTCACCTTATCCTCTTGTGTGTCTGATGATTTTTTACTTTGACTTCAATGCTCCGTCTTGGCGAGAGTCCTGCGGACTCAAAAGTGGGATCGGGAGGCTCCTCCAGATGCCTGCATATCCAGGCTTCCCTGCCCACTCCCACCCACCGCTTGAAACGCAGTTTCCGGATAGCACTGCTGTGGTTAGCGCCTGTCCCCAGGCAGTTCTGCCCTCCCAGCCACCCACACACAGACCGCACTCAGGGTGGGCTGGTTGGTTTGAAGGGGACGATCCTTGCAGACCTCTCCTAACTCGCATGAAACCAGACTTTTCTCAGAGAGTGTCCTTTCCAAGACTCAGTGCTGCTGTGGCAGGAGGACTTCTGGGAGCATTAATCCACCACATGCCAGGAGAGGAGTCTGGAGGCCTGGGTTCAGCCCCAGTGGCCCACGCCACAGCCTGTGTTCCTGGGCAAGCTGCTCCTCCCTGGGTTTCGGCGTCTAGCCATGAAATGAGGATGATGATGGCACCATACTTTCCTTCCTGTATTGCTGTTGGAAAGAGATGGTGCACACGATACCTTGGCATTCGAGAATCTGACATTTGTGCTACTATCTGTGGGCACCCTGAGGCCCAGATGAATAGTTGTTTCTGATGGTGCCAAGGTGGGGACTGAGCTGCACACTTGAGCTATGACACAGGAGCAAACCACCTAGACACACAGCCGCTCAGCGGCCTTTCAGCAGATGCATCTCCAGGTAGCCGCGTTGTTCCTTGCGCATAGAAACAGGAAGTAGATTTCATAAAGTGAGTTTTTCAATGATAGGGAAAACAAGCCCCAAACAAAAGCCAGTTGTTAATGGCACAGCAGTATTTGGAAATTCAGAGATTCCCAACCGTCTTGGACATGACCCTCTAGAATGTCAAAGGTGACTGGCTGTGAGAATGCTCTAGACCGAGTTCTGTAGAGACGTGCGTCAGGTGGGTTGGCGGGTAGTAATGACAGTGACCTGGTGGCAATAAGACGTCAGGCTCAAGGGCCACTCCCCAAACTGACAAGCAGCTTTTGCAAGCAGACAGGAGGAGCTGGCACCTGCTGCCCTCGTCTTTCCTGATGTCTCTCTCCTCCTCCTTCCCTGCAGATTTCGCCTCCAGTGCCACCGCATCGTCAACGACACGATCTTCACCAACCTGATCCTCTTCTTCATCCTGCTCAGCAGCATCTCCCTGGCCGCTGAGGACCCTGTCCAGCACACCTCCTTCAGGAACCACGTAGGCATGGCCCGTTACCCTCTGCGCCCCTTCTGCCAGGGCCCACAGCTTCCGCTGCTGATGCCGCTGTTCAGTCAGTAGCCCGGTTCCAAATCTCATCCTCAGATGCACCAGAAACATTTCTTTAAGGGACTAGGGCTTGACAGAAACCCATCTTAGGACCACAAGCAAGTAAGAGCTTGTGCCCAGATGCCAGGCTGGCTCGGTAATCGGCAACAGTCAGGACTTTCATTGCCCTGTGGATACTGCCCAGGGCCCCAGTTCCCGGCAAACTTAGAAGCACGGCCACTGGCTTCCTGCCCTGCTCCCGTGTGCTCTGCCATGAGGGAAGCATGGGCAGGTAGGTGCCGGTCACAAGGCTGACCCTGTGTAAAAGAGAGAGCCTTGGTGCCTTTTGTAGAGCAGATCCGAACTGGGAGACCCACCCAAGGCTCTGGTGAATGGCATTAAAGGCTAGTTTAAGAACTGCTGTATCTTAACACCTCAAACCTTTGTCAGATGTGGACCGGGTGGGCATGAACAGAGGAGCCCACTGGCCTGAAGCCATGCCATGCCAAACCCGTGGGTGGTCCTGGAGCTCGCTGGTCCAGGGCTGTCTCACCGAGGCTAGCAGGTGCTGGCCCCATCCCTGGTCCATCACCTGAGATACAATAAGATAGGAAACTCTGGGGCTGGTCCTCAGCCTGGGTAGCCTCACCTGGAGGATGCTCGTCCTGTGCCCAGTAGAGATGTCTGCCAACATGGGCAGCTGGCCAGCTCAGTCACACCCACGCATTTCAAATCTCCATGCAAAAAAGACCAAACCTGTCCTCTGCCCTTCTGACAAGCATCCCAGTGGGCTGGTTTGGGTTTGTAAGTAAATTGGATTAATGAAATAAGTATCAAAACCAACGCTGCCCAGACCCAGTACCAGCTGGGGCCTAGCTGGAAGCCCCTCACTCATCTGGGGAATTGGTGGGCAGCCGCTGGGCTGCCGAGGCCAGCCCACCCCGGACTTGTTGCCGTGTGTGCCGCTCGCCCCAGCCCCGTCTCCATCCGTGCTCGCATGGACATCCACTGACCCCGTCTTGCTTCTCCCCCACCCTGTTCCTGCCCTCGTCCTTTTTGTCTTGCAGATTCTGTTTTATTTTGATATTGTTTTTACCACCATTTTCACCATTGAAATCGCTCTGAAGGTAAAGCTCCCTCCATCCCTCTCTGCTCTTCCTGCAGTCCTGCCAGCGCCAGCCCTCTGCCTCCTGCTGCTCCTAACACATATGCCCCTGCTGGTGCCGGCTTCACTCTCAGAGCCACTAATCCAACTGTGCTTATTTTTCAGATCCTAGGCAATGCAGACTATGTCTTCACTGGTATCTTTACCTTAGAAATTATCCTAAAGGTAACGCACCCTGGGTGATGCATGCTCTCTGTCTCTGTCTGTCTGCTCTGTCTGCCCATGTCTTTCCTCCCATTTCTTTCATTCTCTCTTTTTTACTCCCAAGCCTGAAATTGGGAGAATGAGTTCCCCTCAAATTGTGCTATGCGCTTTGCCCAGGCTCAGACCCCACCACAGTCCTCCCTCCAGCCACCACTGAATGTCCCTGGCCTTGAAAGGACACGCAGCTGGCTGTGCCAATGTTGATGCCATCATGTCCCTGATTTGGCACCACAGCTGTCCACAGTGCCCTGACACATGTCTGCATGCACCAGCTCTGGCTGACTGATGACTGGGCCCCATGTTGAGCTCTCCTTCCCTCCTCTTGCCCCACGGAAATGCCACACACACTCAGAAAGTAGAAAATCCTCTGCGGTGTGATAAAATGGCTTTGGCTACTCTCTGAACACCCACCCCCAGCACCTCCCTCAGTATTTGCGGCAGACATCAGGCCTGGGCTGGGGCCAGGGTCACGTGACAGAGATCGTGGGCCTAATGCAGGAGCAAGAGCCAGGCTCCCCACTGAAGGCTTTCAGCAGACAGCGGGAGCCTACCTCTGAGCCTGGTTCACCTGCTGAACACCTCTGTCACCGTGCCCCTTGCCCAAGGCATGGGGAGGGAGATCGTGCTGGGGAGTGAAGTATAGTAGGGGATAGCTGGCACTGAGTGGGGGTCCCCAGGCCCCACCCTGGACTCCAGGCAGCAGGCCCAGCCCTGCCCTCTGCTGGCCCAGCTTGGCTCTGATTGGGGACCTGCTACAACATTGCTACCCTCAAAGCAGATGGAACCTACCTCTGAGCAACCTTGGGATGAGAGAGTATTCCTCAGTTTTTCCGGTATAATTCTGAGCCTCCACACCAATGTATTGCCAAGCCACTTCTCCCGAGATTGAGGCTGTGAGTTCTGAGACCTCAGGGAAAGGGGTAGATTTCACCCTTACCCCAAACAGAAGAGTTAAGGCTCTGAAGCCACGCTTCAGCTTTCTCATCTTCTTCCTGGGAGACTAGCCTGGGCCTCCCCTCCCAAGGAGTTCAGCTCCCTGGTCATCCCATCACTGTAGCCAAAGCAAGCCAACATCCACACGTGACAACATGCCACTGCCAGCCAGTGAGACTCCCACGCTGTGGCTAGCCCTTTGGTGTGCACAACAGCCTGGCCACGTGTAGACGCAAACTGAGCAGCTCCCATGCACCCTCCGTGGTGCCTTGTCCCAGGGAGGCTCAATTGCCCAGATCCCAGCTTCCGTTCCTGGGTCCCACTCACCAAGAGTATGCAGCTCTGACCCTCCTTTCACTCCGGAGAGTAGATCTGGAGGTGGGGAGCAGGGACCCAGAGCTGCACCGCTGCACTGAGACGCACAGCAGGGAGACCCCTTCCCTGGTGAGCCGCCCTGACTCCTGAACGCCAGACTCTGGGAGGCACAGAAGCCCGGAGCGCTTCCCCAGGACAAGACAAGCGCTGAGGCCCGATTCTCAGAACCCTGCAGTAGAGCTCCCCTTGTGGGTTTCCATGTGCTGTTTCTCCTTCAGGATTGCCATGCGAGCAGAA